>JALPQI010021396.1:0-18992 GCA_025490895.1 Thaumatotibia leucotreta
CACTGAACCGTCTGACGGCGGCGGGCGGACGGGCGGCGCGGGTCCGGGCGCGGAGGCGCGGCGCTCGTGCGAATTCCGCTCGCGCCGCGGGACGGGGGATCTCGAAGTGGCGTCGTCGTATGACTGCTCTCGGCCGCGCTCGCCGCCACTCGGCTCGCCTTCGCTCATTAATTTATAGTCCGAATTCTTTCCACAGTTATCGGAGTACAGGCGGCCCGGCGTGCAAGCGTCGACGTCACACTTTGTTTACAAACTTTTTAAAATGCGACCTATCACATTACGAGAGCTGGGAGTCGGCAGCATTTCCGCAGTCAAGTTTACGGACATGCATTAAAGGGCAATTGGTGTGAATGCCCGAAAGAGTTATTCTACGTAATACCTATATAACAAGGAACTTACCGTTATGGTACTTGACATAATGGTTGTTATGGAGCTTCTGTATCATACTATTCATGTTATTATTATTACTTACTATCTACTGTAATGTACATTTACATTTATGCACAAAATTATTCTCATTTATGAAAGTCGACACACTGGCCCTCATTTTGCGTAGCCCTCAGCACCCTACTATAAGCTTCGTAGAAGCCTACGCTACGAAGCCTACGCTTCGTAGCAGATTGATGGCCACGTGCATTTCAGTGCTACGAATTTTAAAGCTCTAACCCTTAATTTGGCAATGTATTTGTATGTCACAATGAACATAGTCTTCGACCCACTTTTTGTATTTTTTTTTGTGACATAATTTTCTGCTCTATACAATGGCGAGGAGGCTAGTTAGAACGCACGATTTTCCAAGGGCTAAAAAGGAACTTAATGGTGGTTTTAACGATTACAAATTATAAAAATATATTACAAATTTTATAATAATTATATTATTTTTCCAATCTAGTGCATCATCATAATAAATATTATAGGTATTAGTTATCCTGGGACATCTTACACAAATCGACGTATTCCCACGGTAAGCTCAATTAAGGCTTGTGATGTGGGTACCAAGCACATGAAACACAAGCGACGATATATATAATAAATAGATACATATATATATATACAGGCCATCCCACGGCGATGCCACATGGAGGGAAAGTACCTTAAATATCATAGCTAGCGTATTTTGCTGAAAGAAGACTATATTTTATTTATAAGACTTAGTAAAATTGCATTCAAATTTTTTTGATTAAAAAAAATGTATAAAACAAATATATCGCGACTTCGGAGAAAAAATATCTTAATTATTGGAAATGAACATCTTACTTAAAGAAAACAATAATTAAGAAGACATTATTTCGACTTAAAAAACAAATACCAACTTGTTTTAATTTTTTTTCATTTGTTTTGAAAAAAAAATTGCATGGAAAACAAATCGCGACATGGGAGAAAAAAAACCTCAATTATTGTAAATGAACATCTTACTGAAAGAAGACATTATTTCGATTTAAAAAACATTTTGAATTGCATTTAAATAATTTCATGGTTAACCCAGGAATCGAACCCGCTACACGAGAAAAAAATATCCTGTAGCTTTGTCATACCAATCGAAAGAATTTAATGTGTGAATTATTTATTTGCTAAATAAAAAATAACATAGGTCGAAAACAAAAAAAACTTCATTCAAGTTTAAAAAAAAAAATTGAAATAAGTTGGAACTTGTTTTTTAAATCGAAATGATGTCTTATTTAAGTAAGATGTTCATTTCCAATAATTAAGGTATTTTTTCAACGAAGTCGCGATATTTTTTTTTCATACTTTTTTTTCAAAAAAAAATCAAATAATTTGAATGGAATTTTACTAAGTCTTAAAAATAAAATAAAGTCTTCTTTCAGCAAAATACGCTATCTATGATATTTAAGGTACTTTCCCTCCATGTGGCATCGCCGTGGGACGCCCTGTATACTTAAATACACAGACAGTAAAAATTGATTGGGCCGGCCGGACTGCCATAGTAAAATCGCCCCTGGCAAAATATGAAATATTGATATGCAGGATTATTCGTATTGTTACTACATGTACTACTACTGGATATTATGCCTCAAATTATTTCCGTTTACGAAAAAAAATTTTTTTTTCGAAACGGTCGTTTTTTATTTTTTTCTTTAAAACCACGTATCCGATTGACTTGTTCTTTTGATATTTTATAGATAAATTAGGGATACATCAAATAAAAAAAAAACTTACTTCCTGACTTTTTGTTAAGCATATTTTTTTTTAATTTATGTTTTAAATAAATTTTTTTTACCACATACGAGTTAGCGACACCTACTATATTTTCATATAATATTTGCAATTTTATACTCTATTACATATATTTTATTAAAAATATTACTTTGGATCAACAACTTGAAAAAAATTTTTTTCATATACATAGTGAACGAAATTAACCTTAGTATTGTTTAACGGGAAGTGGCCCTGCTAGCCTACCATGGTCGCTCTTGTCACAGAGGCTGTCACGCTCCCACCAGTACGCGAGTGCGAACGTGACAGCCTCTGTGACAAGTGCGACCATGGTAGTATAGGCGTTTTACATTTCACGCCGTAAATAAATAGTTAATTCTATTTAACGATCTTTTTTTACAATTCCTGCTTTTAAAATTCCTGGTCCTATTCTAGGTGGACCATCATCACTGGTAAATAGCGCTTATTCTCATAGTGCCAAAACAAAATTTTAACAATTTTAAGTAAGTAGATACACATACACATACAGCATTTTTGTGGAACAACTCAAATTGTTTTAATATTTTTTTTTACTATTCACACTACTATGTATAATATATAAATATTAGAGATGTCATATACGAAAACCGAGGACATGAGTTGAAATTCCACCTCCAGCGTTCGTAAACTCGGTATTTCCTTTGGTATATCATCATCACTATCATCATTATATCAGCCGAAAGACGTCCACTGCTGAGCCTCCCCCAAAGATTGCCACAATGACCGGTCCTGTGCCACCCACATCCAGCGGACTCTTGCGACCTTCACCAGGTCATCAGTCCACCTAGTGGGGGGCCTATCCACGCTGCGCCGGTACGTGGCCACCACTTGAGAACCTTCCCGCCCCAACGGCCATCGGTTCTACGCGCAATGTGCCCCTTTGGTATATGACATCCAATATTTATAATTTAGATAAACTAAGATCTAGTGGGCCTAGTGGCAACAACAACACACGATCATAAAATGTGGACCAAATAAATTTGGACCTTTAGGGGAGTGGACGCAATTAAACACGCGGTCCCGTCTGTAAAGATTTACAGGTTTCACCTGCTTGTTTCAGAGGAAACCGAACACATGCCGTCCCTACAGACTTCCTATGTCTACGTGGTAAACGAGCAATTTTTTGGAAGTTACCCTCCCTCGTTTTTTTCGTAACATAGGTATTTTATATTTTCTAGGGGTCCGAACTATGGGTGCAAAAATTTAACAAAACTTCTCAAGTGGACTTGACATAGCACATACATAAAATATACATATCTACACACCCACACATTGTAAGATGAAGATTCCGAGATAGGGAATAAAATTGGATACAGATTTTTCAATAATATTCGTAGTTTTCGCGGCTAAAGTGTTCCCATATGTAAATTTTAAAGATTTGCACCCATAGTTCCGACCCCTAATAATTTCTACTCAGAATCCTGAGCTCTTTTGACCCCAATAGGAGAAAATTTTTGTCACAAAATGTACATACATTTTTCGAATTTTCCATTCCGCTACCGCCATACAAATGTCATGAAAACATGGTAGATAACGGAATAAATAAATAAATAAATATATATAAATATCTTGGGACATCTTACTCAAATCGACCTAGTCCCACGGTAAGCTCAATTTAGGCTTGTGATGTGGGTACCAGGCGACGATGTATATAGATAGATACATAATTATAGATTGTGGCAATCTTTGGGGGAGGACTATGTTCAGCAGTGACCACTGCTCTCTGCTGCGTCTTTCGGCTGATATGATGATATAGACCATGACCAAGGAACAAATATTTGTGATAAATAAATACACAAATACCTAATGCCCTCGCCGGGGTTCGAACACGGAACCTCCAGTTTCGTAGGCAGGGTCACTACCAACTAGGCTACGGAGGCTGACGGAGGCTGAGAAATGGAAAAACCTTGGGAACAAAAATGGTATCCTAACAGGATCGAAAGAGCTCACGCTTCTGAATCATACTCGTATTAATAAATTACAAATAAAATAAAGGACAACTTTAAAAAAAATGGCCAATTCGGACCATACACCATGACCCTATTAGGCCATTACACAAACCCTGAAGTTCCACGTAGGTTTTTCTGCTTAGAAATGGTGAGAATTTCTAAATTAATAAATAATATTTTTTAATTAGAATTTAAAATAAAAATATTCAAAGGCCCGTAGCAGGATAAGGGAGCATCTTGCGTCTTACAATTAATAGCTTTTTGGGCATTTTTTTCTGTTGATGGTTCACGTCATTCGTAAGTGTTATACAAAAATTCAGTATCTGCCAACTTCTTATTTTTGAAGAAAGTAAATAAATAAGAAAACGTTTTTTATAATTAGTTATATTTTAATGGAACGAATTATTTCGTGATTCGCATATTATAGCACCTAGTCTTCTTCTACGTAGCGTTATCCCGGCCTTTGACAGGGTCCGCTTTCCTGCTACATTTCCTCCACTTTGCGCGATTCTGGGCATCTTCTACTGTAAGCCCATTCACACTCATGTCAGCCTTCACGACTTCTAGCCATCGCTTCTTTGGTCTGCCGCGGGGTCGGGGGCCGTCAAGGCGTCATATTATAGTAGTAACCTAGTAATTTAGTAAACTAAACAAAAACTGATAACCTGAAACCATTGATCATTGGGGTGGAAAAGTTTTCGATTGGTAACAGCGTACTGGAAGGCGCAGCGTGAGTAGAACCTCCTCAAGGTGGACTGATGATCTAGTGAAGGTCGTAGGAGGCAAGAGTCCGCTAGTGGTCATTGTGGCAATCATTGTGCCTATGTCCAGCAGTGGACATCTTTCGGCTGATACAATTTGTCAGCCTCCTTAGCCTAGTTAGTAGAGACCCTGCCTACGAAACTGGAGGTTCCGGGTTCGAATCCCGGCGAGGGCATTCTTTGTGTATTTATTTATCACAAATGTTTGTTCCTTGGTCATGGCTGTCTATGTATTTAAGTATCTATATGTATCTATCTATTCTATATAATTATCGTCGCCTGGTACCCACATTACAAGCCTAAATTGAGCTTACCGTGGGACTAGGTCGATTCGTGTAAGATGTCCCTAGATATTTATTTATTATTTAATTAGAAACAATGAAGATGAAGGAAAAATGGTCCAATCCACAAAATGTATTCACAGTCATTTAAATCTTGGCACTAGAGAATCCATTAATTTCGGTAACACATTTCACAAGTTGGATCCTTTTCGTTAAACTACGTCCACAACTGTACTCAACGGGCCCAGAGGGATGCGCGACGAGCGTCAGTACGCGCCGCGCTCGCGAGCCTCGAGGCGTGAACGCGAGCTTTGTGCTTGATAATGGAGATCTAGGCTCTCCAAAATACATCGCGCGTAGTGACTAAATACACGTGAGCTTAACAGTTTAAATACAAATACAAAATACAAATAGTTTATTGTTTGAATGTGAGTAATAATTATAGGGTTACAGTCATTAGTAGGTACAGATCGTCACAATCAACCATTATATGGCGTACAATATAAATTATGATTCTAATGGCATGTTAGTACGGTCAAATCGTACATAATTTTACCCTAAACTCGCAAATCATGTAGTATCGCTGCATTTTTGGTATGTTGTTTAGACACCATAGGACAGTATAAAACCATATTTTGCAAGCAAAAAAAAGTTGTGCTAGCTGGGTAGTACGTGAAAAACTGCGAAATTTACGGCCATTTTTTAGTTTCTGATTTTTATTTAAGAAACCTTACGTTTTTTGATATCATATGTAATAAACGTTTAAAGACTAATAAATTTCCAACAAGTTGAGCTAACATGCATTATCGTAGGTCTTATAGTTTCAGAGATTCGAGACTTTAAAAAGTACCCCTTTTTGTAAACTAGATAAAATTTTGTGTTTTGCTAACGTTTTCGACTTAATATCACCTCACCTAATTATGCTACGAAAAACATGCAATAATGACCTTATAGCGCACTTAATATTCTTTAATTTAAGGGTAAAATTAGGTCAGTGAACTTTGTAGTTGAAAGTATAAACTCGAAATTCCAAAGGCAGGAGGCCCGCTATCTAAGTTTTTCATACAAATCGCAAGTCGAGTTGCAAAGCTGCAATTTTGGTATATTATAAAGGTCTTATAGATATATACGAAAATGCATATTAAAAGAAAAACAAAAAAAAAATATTGGGCATAGGACGTAAAAAACGGAAAAAAAATCGCACTTTTTTTAGTTTTTGACGTTTAACTAAAAATCTATTATCTTTTTGATACTGATTGCTATAAAACTAAGAAAGAACATTAAATTCGAAAGGATTTGAGCTACGTTGCATCACCGTAAGTTATATATATTTTGAGATACGACATTTCATAAAGTGCCCTTTTATCAAAACATAAACAAATTTTAGGTTACGTTAAAGCTATTCACTAAATATTGGCAAAACGTTCGCGCTAAGAAAAAAAAAGTAATTGTAGATAATAACTACATTAAATTTGGAACAAATTGAGCCGACAACAATTACTGTAAGTCTTATAGTTGGGGGTGTACGAGGCTTCAAAACATGCATTTATTTTCTTAACTTAATGAAGGGCACATTTTGAAATGTCGTATCTCTAAATTTATATAATTTAGGGTAATGCAAGGTAGCTCAAATCCTTTCAAATTTCATATTCTTTCTAAGTTTTGTAGCAATTAGTATCAAAAAGATAATAGTTTTTTAATTAAACGTCAAAAAGTAAAAGAAGTCCAATATTTTTTCAGTTTTTTTCGTCCTATGCAGAAATTCCTATTTTGTTTTTCTTGTAATATACATTTTTGTACGTCCTTATAGGGCCTATATAATATACTAAAATTGCAGCTTTGCAACACGACTTGCGATTTGTATGAAAAACTTAGATAACGGACCTCCTGCTTTTTGAATTTCGCGTTTTTAGTTTCAATCACAAAATTTACTGACCTGATTTTACCCTTAAATGAAAGAATATTAATTGCGCTATAAGATAATTATTTCATGGTTTTCGTAGCATAATTAGGTAAGGCGATATTAAACCAAAAACTTTAGCAAAACTCAACATTTTATCTAGTTTACAAAACAGGGTACTATTTGAAGTCTCGAATCTCTGAAACTATAAGACCTACGGTAATGCATTTATCTCATCTTGTTACAAAATTCATCTTTAAACGTTACCTGATACATATTATCAAAAAACGTAAGGCTTTTTTTATAAAAATCAGAAATTAAAAATAGACAGTAAATTTCACAGTTTTTCACGTATAACGCAGCTAGCACAACTTTTTTTTGCTTGCAAAATGTGGTTTTATACTGCCCTATGGTGTCTAAATAACATACCAAAAATGCAGCTTTACTACATGTTTTGCGAGTTTAATGTACGATTTGACCGTACTATGTCATTGAATTTTAATTTCTAGTTTCAAGCAGTAAAGTTAATGTCAAATTTATATAAAAACAAAAGTAAAGAAACAATAAAATTATAATAAATAAATCAATAAATAAAAGGAAATGTCAATGTCATGCTATAAGAAATCAGAGCAGAAAATAAACGCAGAATAGGAATAAAACAGGAAAATTTGATGGAATTGTAATTAAAAGTTTGTAAATAAATTGATGTCAAGTATAGTGCGCATATCATATAGTATTATTATTTTGAAAATGTTCATTAATGTCATAGTACGATTTATTTAAACACCATTTGAATAATTGATTTTTAAATTCAATGTAATTTAGTGACTTCAATTCTTTAGGTAGATGGTTGAAAACCTTTACGGACATGTACAGTATACTTTTTTTTAAGTGAGCAGTGTTATGGCTCGGATAACAAAGATTCAATCCATTCAGCCTAGATGTGGACCTTGGATTGGATGGCATGACCTTGTATGTTTCTATGCGAGTTTTTACAAATAGGCACATTTCGTATATGTACAAGGTGGGTAATGGAAGGATCCTTAGCTTCCGAAACAGAGGCCTACACGAATCAGTGTTTTTAGCTCCACACATAGCCCTGATACACTTTTTCTGCAGTATAAATGCACGGTTTGCACATGTGGAGTTGCCCCAAAGGATGAAGCCGTATCGAAGATTGGACATAATATGACCATGGAACGCCAGTAGGGCAGATTTTTGAGAAACCACTTGTGCAAGCCTGCGCAGAGCAAATACAAATCTGTTCCGCTTGTTTACCAAATGCTCTATGTGACATTGCCAGTTACAATGACAATCCAGCATCACTCCAAGGAATCGCATGGATTGAACATTCTCTATTGCTACATTATTATATTCAACTGCTAATTTTTTTGAGCTATTTATATTGAGTTAATTATATTTATTATTATAAACTACGTTCAATTAATGCTATTGTGGTTACTGAGCGACGATATTAATTGTACAGGGTGCTCGAGAAGAGACTGCATAATTTTAACCACGTATGTCACAAGCGGTGTTGGCTCAGTGGTTTAGACGTTTGACTTTCAATCCGGAGGTCGTGAGTTCAAATTCTGGCTCGTACCAATGAGTTTTTCCGAAACTTGTGTACGGAATATGAAATGATTTTTACCATTAGCTTTCGGTGAAGGAAAACATCGTGAGGAAACCTGCATACATCCGCGAAGAAATTCAAAGGTGTATGTGTAGTTCCCAACCCGCTTAGGGCTAGCGTGGGGACTATAGCCCAATCCCTCTCATATACGAGAGGAGGCCTGTGCCCAGCAGTGGGACATTATAAATTAAATTATGTAAGCTAAAATATATTACATTATGTCACAAGCCGATATCAGGCAAAAATGTTATTGCCAAGGATTAGAATCCCGAACCCGCAAAATAGGCGCAGCATCACTACCAACTTAGGGCCTAGGCTGGAGGGGATTACCCGGAATGGATGCTCGTCTAACAAGAAATTGTATGAACAGCGCTAACCGGTGCGACCTGCGAACGTGCGCAGGCGGCGGGCGACCGCGCCAGCTAGCGTAGGTCCTTAGTGGCGAAAACCGTCAATCTAAGAAATTTCTAGATATTTCCTGCTTGGCACAAGCAAACTCTTTTATCTACAGACATATTCATAATTTCGCTATTATGTATTCAGAAGCGGTAATGTAATGACCTATAGGTATTAAGAGACCGGTATCTGTGGCTGTATCATAATATTCATAATGTTAACATTAAAGCACAGTGCATCATAATGTACACATTAAAGTATCGTCGTCAGGATATTAATTTCAACATTAGAAGTCAACTTCTTTTTGTTTCTTTTTTTTCAATAAATATTTATTGTAGGATATCCTTACTCAAATTGAGTGATTTCAGCTGATTTAAATTGTTAAATTTAGAGGTTTCAATGAAAATAAACGTAAATTGTCATTCTAAACTTATGATATGGATGTAGATAAAGAGTTATTATGTGACTGTATATAATTAGGTAGAGTGTTTAATCTCGTGTGATCTTATTATGAAACTCGCCTACGGCTCGTTTCATAAAACCACACTAATGTTTAATGCCTCTTATTATGCGCCAGCCACTTAAATAACTACAATGATATGTCGCCTGCTGTGTTTCCGGATTATTACGATCTTCTAAACCTTCAAGAAAAGAGCGTATTTCCACCTTAAAGGTCGGCAAAGCACTTGTAATACCACGTTGAGGGTGTCCATAAAAAAGCAAAGCCTACCTTCCACCTGGGTTGAAAGGTTTGATAGTTAATTGGGAATGGGCAGGGCATGTCTACAGAATGCATGCTGTACAGTGTACAGTGGGGTAAGACCAACCTATTGGAGAACACAAAGTTCCTGTAGCGGGATGACTTATTTATGTAGATTCGTACAACAAAAAGCAGCAGGTGCATAGGCGAATATCGGAAAAAATTGTTTACAAAACAGTATCATAACTAATTCCTGGGATTAGGTTGTCCCGAGCGGATCCCAAAACACTTAGCGATCAGCAAATAGTTCAGATAAACGGTGATGTGTCCAAGAAAAATATACTTGGATTCTTTTAATTATATATCTCACATACCATCACGATTAGGTACTATGAAAAGTACCTATATTAAATTACATCTCAGAAATTAACTGGTACCCAAAGGAATTAACCCGTCACTGTATATATTAAAAATATATTTAAATTTGTACTTTAAGACACATCAATATGGTTCAATGTTATAACTGCCATTAATGGTTTTGTGTTCATTCACATGAATTATAAATAATATGAGCATCATTACTTATTGCCATGTTTAATTATAGATTATTAACTCCCGAGTAAAAAGCAAAGGAGTGTTATTTATAATTATGTACAAAATAAAAATAAACACAGTTTTGATACGACATTCCATTACAGTATTTATCTCATAAAAATAGTATTTTAACCTGTCATGTACACGGTGGGAACGAGTATCCCGACAAACTTCATTCGCACATTTCTAAGACCTGTGTAGTCAAGTAGGTCAAATACAAAAAAGGTGAAATAAAATTTTCATTTGTGCGTTTTCTTTAAATTTGTATTCAGTACAGTTACTTGTTGTTAGTAAGCAATATAAATAATAATAAATAAGTATCTTGGGACATCTTACAAAAATCAACCTAGTCCCACGGTAAGCTCAATTAAGGCTTGTGATATGGGTACCAGGCGACGAAATATATAATAGATAGATACATACAGATACTTAAATACATAGACAGCCATGACCAAGGAACAAATATTTATGATAAATAAATACACAAATAATGCCCTCGCCGGGATTCGAACGCGGAACCTCCAGCTTCGTAGGCAGGGTCACTACCAACTAGGCTACGGAGGCTGACGAATAATGACAATATGTAATCCCCTTATTCAAAAACGTTTCCTAACTTAGCAAGCTGCCAAGTATTGTTTGTCCTTTTCGATCTCAGCAGTATGTCTATAAGACCGAAAAGGAACAAACAATACTTAGCGGCTTGTTAAGTTAGCAGACGTTTACGAATGAGAGATTAAGTCTCTGAGAACTGTCATTACGATGCCAGCGTTTCCACAAAATGTATATATTTTGTTGAGGTAACAAAAAACTTATTTTCTAAATTTCACTTTATGAAACACTAGGCCGTAACCAGAAGAGTTCATATTTTATGATATTTTAGTCTCTAAATAACCTTAGAATATGTCGGGTTACTCATAGTCACAGTGTATAGACCAGTACAAATTCACAATTCACGTTAATTTTTATTAACATGAATTGTGCTTCATTTTCCCTTTTTAAATGTCGCAAACTTTTGATCTTGGCCGTGACACAGGTTCTAGATATAGATACTTAAATTTATACCTACATGCATAGAAAACAACCAGACAAATAATAAGATACCTACGAGGGCTGTTTGATAACTTTTTTAAGTCAAAAAACATCAGTTTTTTGTACAAATTACATTTATATTGATTTAAACTTTCACGATTATCACTCATATTTTACAGACAAACGGGTCTTAATCGCGTAAACTTACGTTTAATTATATCCTGACGTTTCGGGCATGACGTTACACCCGTGGTCGCAGGCAGACTGGCGAGAGAATGTATCAACACCTTCGAGCTGCGCGGGTTTTTCGAACTACCCGCACTTGATCTTGATTATTCACTTCTAGGCTAGGGTTGTCACTAGGCCTACACACAACACTCACAACATCCAATGGCTTAAAAATGGATGTTTCACCACGCTTACATTTGTATATCACGGGATTCCACGCAGACGAGATTCCTTGCCCCTCATTTTGATTAAAATTCCGATGTTTCTTAATTTCAATAGCTTCACGTACTTTTCGGCTATGATGTATACGCTCGGTTGAGAGGACTTTCGGGTTATGGAGCTCAATCCAGTGGTTAGGTCCGGACTCCAACAAATGCTCGGCCACAGCAGACTTATTCGTTTGACGCTTTTTAACAGCCGTGATATGTTCCTTGACCCTTTCCGCTATGGTGCGTTTGGTTTCCCCAATATAGGAACTACCACAGCTACAATCGATCTTATAAACGCCCGGTGTGTGATAAGGTAAAACATCCTTAGGCGACCTTAGATGACCTGCCACCTTTGATAACGGCATGTAAACGGTTGGTATGGAATACTTATTCAAAAGCGTACCTATTTTGTCCGTTACACCCCTGACATAAGGCAAAAATGCTGGTCGCCTTGCAACATCTGGATGTTTCTTCCTCGGTGTTCGTCTGGGTTGCCGTCTGTTCATTATGTAGCCATTTCTCTTAAGAACCTCCTGAACGTGCGATAACTCAATTTCTAGAAATTCAGGGTCACAAAGGTCATGTGCTCTGTTCTTTAGAGAATTAACCACAGACTGAAGCTGGCGGGGGTGGTGGTGAGACAGAGCGTTCAAATATCTGTCTGTGTTTACGCGATTAAGACCCGTTTGTCTGTAAAATATGAAATTACATTTATTTCTCAACATAGTCTCCCTTCCTTAAGGGAGATATTCTTCATTTGTCAAAAACATTGTCTTCCAAGCCATCTTTTCAAGTTTGAGACTAGGTAATAATCCAGCGGAGCTGTCCAGTGAATACGGAGCATAAGGAACCATTTCAAAGCCTTGTTCATGGATTTTTGCCATTGCAATAGTTGAGGGGGCGTTGTTTTGGTGAAACAACGCCCCCAACTGGACTTTTGTCAGAGATAATTTTACAACAATTCGGCATTAAAACGGTCTAATCAATCTGCGTAATAACGGCCCGTGATGGTCTTCCCCTTTATTAAGTAGTCAATCATGATGATTCCGTCGCCATCCCAGAAAACTGTCGCCATTACCTTCCCAGCTGATAAAACAGTCTTTGCCTTCTTTGGGGCACGTTCGCCAGCAGCAACCCAACCTAAGTTTTGTCCACAGTGGCAAAGCATTTTAAAAAAACAACCATAGAAAAGCATTTAATAACGACAAAAATTCAGATTTTCCCTTATTTCTCAAAAATGCGTAGGTGATCACAGTTCACTAACGATTAAAGTCATATGCGAGTGTCTTTCTTTTTTTTCTACATTTTTTGAGCCAGTGTTAATGCCATTTTTTATGAAAAAAAGCATCGTTTTTAAAAGGACTTATCAAACTGCCCTCGTACAGGTTGATTAAAAAACCGATGCAAAGCTTTAAAATGATGTAAGTATCGACCATTTAATACCATTGCAGCCATGTTTGTAGTCTTTGAAGAAGTTTGGCAATTTTTTAAATACATTTGTTTTAGTCCAAATACCCAAAATTTATGAACCTGGAACCTCGAGCTTCCATCATACAAACGCAATTCTAATAAGGCTAATTAATATTGTTGTTTGCACAAGCACTAAAAACGCTACTACGAGCTACGGCGTAGCGTAAGTTGCCAACAAACGTCAGTGAAAGGGTTAAATTTACTTTGATAGTCAGTTTTTTTTGTTATAATCTTTATATGATGCTAATTTTAATAATAGGGAATTTTCTAAAAAAAATCTTTTACATGTTAAAAGCGTGGGTAAGGATCTGAAAGCTTTTATACAGACTTGAAAAAAGGAGGAAGTTCTCATTACCTCAGACATTTTTTGTATGAATGTATAGTGTGATCTACGAGAATCTTGAACCAATTTAGATTTTTTTACTTTGGGTATAACCTTGATAATACAGTGTGTGGCCTTTAACACGGGAGAAAAATGAAATGAGTGACTCCTTAGACTATCGGCAATAATCCTGTAAAGGTCCCGGTGTTTCAAAGTGGTTAAGTTCGGAGATATTGTCATTCAAAGCTATGGACCTTTAGTACTGGATCTTGGCATCCCAATGTCGTAGCTTGTCAGTCGCAACGACTCGCAAGACATCTTGATAGTATACCAGCTACGAAGTCATAACAATAATTTTGTTTTTATTTTTACACTAATTTGCACGGTTTGAAAAAAAAAATTGTACATTTTTCAATAATTCAAAAATGATAAGGTATTGATAACTTTTAATTCAAGTAAATGAACCCATAATAATGAAAAATACATGAACAAAAAATTACAAAAAGAAAGTTTTTTTTTTTTAATTACAATATGTGGAAATGATTGTTGATCAGCTTATTAATGCACCGTTTAAATTTTCACCCCGGTTGTAGGGCACACACTGTATATGGTCTCGTTGGCACTAAGTCGGGGTCTAATTGTAGTATCACGGAGAAATCGGTTGAAGTTGGTTTTTAAATTTAATTATTTGGTTAATTAGGTACTCTTATTCTATTTTACTAGATCTTGTCGCGTTTGATTTGCATTAAGGTTCATGATTAATTTAAGCTTTATTTAACCAACGATCATCGAGCTACACGGGGAAAAGGCGGATAGCATTCCATTTCCGATAGCTCTAAAATCAATGTTACTATTACAATCTATGCATACACACATTCCCTGACAGCCTTCTACTTTTCATACTAAAAACCACACTAAACCACTAATTTGGAGTTCGAGGCCAAAGAATCTACGAAAATATTACCACAACAATGAAATGTTCTTGCAATAGTAAATCTTTATTTTCTAAAAACAGACGTTTAGATATCTTATTTATTGGTAATTTTAATTCTTTAATTTATAGAAATAATATTATTTACTTATTTTCACGTAAATATAAGATATTTTAATAAAAACTTAATTATCCGCAATTATTAGTAACAAAGTTGGTATTGCGCTGGTATCACCTCAGGTGTTAATAACATTTGGTACAGCAATTTAAGTACACAAGTATTTCTGCATACGTTTAGAAAATTGCAGAATAATACATTGTAGTGTAGCGTGCTTTATGTTCACATTTCGTATTTGTAAAATTCCTTCTCTTCTTCCTACAAATGTCTTTGGCAGTGCTATAGTTCTCCATTTAAATTATCATACAGATGTAACGTTTTGTAAAAATGTGACAAACTCATTTTAAACCTTAAAATAAGCGACAGTAACTTCAACACTCAACACTGATGGTGTTATAAAGGACTATCGGCTTTTATGGGAGTGTACTCGATTTTTACCCAGGACTCAGGAGGATAAAGTGATGACGAAGACAAATAAGAAATAAAATACAAAAAATGCTTTCATTTTACATTTCTAAATTTCTTTCCCATAATTTTAACCCATAATAAGACAGGGGACTTAGTAATTTAACCATACTGTCTTAATAAATATGGCACGCTGTTGTTTGAGTTCACTGTGGTAATTCAACTTCTTTTTAAAATAGGCTTCGAAACGTTGGCTCTTATCATTTTAAGTTCTTTACAAGAAAATTTTGTCATATCAATGTTGGTTAAGAGAAAAGTTATTAGGTATTTACGTGTTTTTAAGAAAATCCTAGTTGTGACGGCCATATTAAACAAAAAGGCGTACAAACATTACAGAGGTACCTATGTAATGTTTTTATTAGGAATTATTTTAAATAAATAAATTAAATAGCAAAAAGGTTGTCGAAACCTGACAACTTTATTTGACAATGACTTAAGAGACTTTGACAGATTTGACAATAACGCATCTGTCGAAGTTTCGTTGGCCTCGAACTCCAATTAATGGTATAAACTGACACAACGCTTGTCACCGGCTACGAATATAATATGTTAAAATGTCAAATCTTAAAACTTCGGTGACAATAACGACCTCTGTGAAAACATGCTAGCCTTACTTAAGCATGTAGAGTTTCAGAAACTGCTCAACTACATTAACAACCATGTAGTTACGGAAAACGCCGATAGATGTCGCTAAGAACGCAGATTTGTTTATGTTTTCCCTTCGAGCGAAAAGATGGCGCTGTATTGCCGACTAACGTCAAATGTTATAGTATCTCTGCTGAAAGCTCTCGCAGAATTGTGAAAATCGGGAAAAGCTACCCCGGATACGGTTCAGTCGGTACGAGACACTCGGGGCGCGAACTACCCTCCGATTTAAACCGGGAAAATCCATATAATACATAATTTGAATTTTTGGACATTTCTGGTAATTCTGCTCATCGTAATAAAAAATGTTGATTTAAGTTTACTTGAGTTTTAAGTGTGAAATCGTTTATTGTGGTGTGACAAAAACTTTGAAACAATTTGGTATTAATCAGAGGGAATTTCCGAAGTCGTTCGCGAGATAGAATGATCGGTGAGTAAAAGTTATCGTTTGTATTACACGCAGCTTTTGTATTGTTGACAATGCAATACGAAGCAATATTGTGGGGAATTGAAGAAGGGAACTTATTTTTCCTTCAAGGACAAAGGAATAATGCAAGACCAAACTGTTGCTTTCTTCCGCGTGTTAAGGAGACGTGTATGATTATCCATACTTATTTTACTTCTTTATACGTTTCGTATTATTATCAGGTACTTATTATATTACGGAGAAAGAAAATGGTGTAGAAATTGTCGCTGCAATTTCTTTTATAAATTAATACTTTGTTGGATTGATGAATTTAAGCCAATTACTTATTGGAACAAAAAGTTGTTATCGTAGCATTGACAGTGAATCGTATTTGAGTCGGTTGTTTTACGAAGTTACGCATAATAATATCGTTTGGTTGACTCATAAATCTCATAATAATAGTAATACAATGGAAACGGTGATTTTGTTTCCATAATCTGTTAAATACCTATTGAACAATAAGAAATCGGCCCATTTTCTTATTTCTTTGTATCGTGGAACAGAACATTTTATTTCTGGAAAAAATGTAGGAAATAGTTAATAGTAGCAGCATGAGCTTTACTAATTTAGTTATTGTAGTGTTTAGAGCTTTTGCTTTAGTACATTACTGTTATAATGCACTGACATAGAAAAAAACTGCATATATAAATCAGCCATCTGCAATCAGATTAATGAATACCTCTATTTTTTTGTGGTATCGAAACGGATCATTAAACGAATAATATGGATATCGTGTATAATTTTTAAATTCCTTTTCTATTGAAAGAAGTTATGATATGAATACGAACGACAAACGTTCTGCTAGGACTAGATATTTATCTACTATCATACCTACTAGTAGCATGGAGGCGATAGTATGAAAATGTAAGATACTAGCTGGCTTGACCATTCTTTAACTGCCATATTTTCTTCAACATAGGCCTTCAACATTCAAAAGGCTGTTGCCAGTTGTGCCGTATCTCATAAAGTAGACAAAAGAAACAAGTAAAATTTATCATGTCAGTTATTTTTCGGAAGTGGAATCTCGCCTGTTACCTATCTAGATAAGAAAAGGACGAACCTTTACAGCTTTATTACATTTTTATGGCTTTGTTCAGTGCCTAAGTTTTCCAGAGTTACATTTTTACTGCGCTGGATCGGGTTCGTAATTTTTTCTTCGTAGACTTTTAATGATAAACTGTATACGTAGGTAAAAGTAAAAAACAATTTTTTCCTAACTAGTGGAGCAAAGTAAACTTTGCACACCCTTCGCATGCGTTAATTTCTCTTTTTAAGGCAGTTGTTATGAAAAAAGTCGTTCGATACACGTGTAAAAACTTCTTTTTAACTCGGGTGCTTGTCGCCCTCGTTTCACTCGGGCCCCAACTTTCACCCTCGTCGAAAAAAATTTTTTTTGCACTTGCATCGAAATGTACTATTTTCATATAATACCTTGACGGTAGCAATTACACGACCTGCCTGCTAAGTGCCTAAGAGCTTATCCTTAGCACTTGTACTAGGAGGATGAGGTACTAGGAAAAACTACTCAAGCGCCAAACGCTTCCCGACCAAAGGGACCAGGCTGAAAATCAGGGCTGGATAATTCCACCAATCTAGCATATCCTGAGACTGGTACCCATTGCCCCATATTGTTATTACTTGTATTGCATTGTATTTACCTACTTATATTGTA
The DNA here is from genome assembly GCA_025490895.1 of Thaumatotibia leucotreta. Classification (NCBI taxonomy): domain Eukaryota; kingdom Metazoa; phylum Arthropoda; class Insecta; order Lepidoptera; family Tortricidae; genus Thaumatotibia; species Thaumatotibia leucotreta. Next base: position 17,984 of record JALPQI010021396.1, read on the forward strand.
AGATTGTTTTTTCCTCTCATTGTTTATTCTTGTTTTTTTTGGGCAATAAACGTTTTTTTTTTATTTTTTATTTTTTAGGTAGTCACACCTGAAATTGCAAGAGAGGCATTCGGGGTGACCCTTGAATAAACCTATTAACTTCTTTTTAGGGTTTCGTAGCCAAACTGGCAAAAACGCCATGTCCGTCTGTCCGCAGCATAGCTCAGTGGCCGTTAATACTAGAAATCTGCAATTTGGTACAGGTATACATACATATAAATCAAGTGGTACAATAAAAACTAGAAAAATTTTTTTTTTTCGGGTACCTCCCCAACTGGTGAAGTGGGGATGATTTTTTTTATTTGATGTAATTCTACAGTGTGGGGTATCATTGAATAGGTCTCTCAATAAGGGTCTTCAAATAAAGTTTTTTTTCAAAGTCAATATTTTCGGAGATAATCGCTCCAGATGAAAAAAAATGTCAGCCTTTAGACTTCAGGGTATGGGAATTAATTAATTTACAACCATACCGGGTGATTTTGTTATCCTGAATGACATAATTGTTCAGGAATTATTATTGAGATTGACATACTCAACAACTTTTTCCTTGGTCTCAATCGGTAATCGCGAAAAAACTGGCAAACTCAAAGAAAAGCTAGACGCTACTAACAATATCCATATATGTTATATTACATACATAATACAATATATACCTACACATATACATATAGGTATATGTTATTTTTTTATTATTATAAATATTAAATGTTTATTATATTCAATTTTACATTCTCATTCTATTCTTTTACAAACCTTAACCTAAATACAAACTTAAAACTAATTATCACTAAAACATTAATATATATATGGTATATGTTATATATATATCCACACCACATATATATATCAGGTTTTTTTTCAGCTAGGCCAACTAGAGAATGTATTCAATTGACCATTTCTATTATTTTGTGTATTTTTTTATCTGTACCCCGAAATCAATGTGTGTCTAAGCTTTTAAGCTAACATGGTA
>JALPQI010021397.1:0-18083 GCA_025490895.1 Thaumatotibia leucotreta
CCTGGCCAAACTATAAATTCAATTGTTTTTGTCACAGCCACGCCAACTTCACGACGATGTGCTGGCCGTCGCCAATCACCTAGAACAGCTGTCAACCCTACTGGAGCTAGAGGCGAGAGCTAGAGAGGTCAACACAGTGGCTACTTCAGGGGCGTGCCTCGAGCATTTGCTGTCTGAGAACCTTCTCGACAAGCTGTACGAGTGGGGCAATTCTACTGGCATGTAAGTACTTTTTTTGTGGGGAAATGCGTTACGCATACCACCCGGGGCCGGGGGACGGACCCGGGTGGTTATGTGGGACTCCCAGGGCTAATGAGACACTAAAACACCACGGTCTGCCGCCAAGACACTTTAAGGCGGGGTCACGGGTACGCCTGAGCACACTTCTGCGACCTCGCAGGTGGCTCTGGACCCATCTCCGGATGGAACATTCCCTCCTTCCCTCCTCCTCATTGCGCGCGACGCATGGCACACGCACTGCAACTCAGGGACCAGGGATTGTGTAGATGGGCAGGCGGCCCCGAGCCTGCCGTCCACAGGTGCCCTTCAGGTAGAAGTCGGCGGTCTTATGCCAACCGCCGGGCATGTAAGTACTTGTTCTAGCTGCTGGCAACCCTGCTTGATGGGTCTACGGCGTTGTAATACTAGGGATGTGCCTCAAACACTAGTTGGAGATTTTTCTCTATAAATCTTGTCGAGTGGGGAAACTATTAACATGTTAGCGACTGCGTATGTCACTTTATGTGTCTCGCTCATACTGACTGGTGAGATTTAATTTAACAGTCTCCACCAGATCAGAGCGGCCAAGGTGCTCACAATCAACTAAACGTGCATTCAGACCAAACGAGCATTCGCTATTCTATCCCCCACTCTACGAAATCAACTAATCACGTTTTGTGTAACGATCGAATTTCGTAGTGGGGGATAGAATAACGAATGCTCGTTTGGTCTGAATGCACCTTTAGGAGGCTTCTATTGTTAGAGTGCTTGTTCAGATGTTTTTGAGTGCTGTAGCCGCTCCGATATATCTGCTGAGGACTGTACAAGTATCATTTTGTACTAGTATTTTTCTTTGTCTTTTTCTTATATTAGGGAAACAGACGAGTGTTAATATTTCTGGAATTGTAATCAACGTCGTCCTAGTTAGTAATGAATGCTAATAAGGGCCATAGTTCATGTCACCGCTACATGATTCAATGTTGGTACCTATAACCGCTTTATCACATTATGACTCATGCATTTTAGGCATTACAGTTGTCTGTAGTTTAGTTATTACGTTAATATTGACAATTAATTGTTACCATTTTAAATATAAATCATTATGCTTTAATTAAGTAAAACACATTAGAATATAAACGTTATCTCATCATTTGCCTCAGCATATTTCCAGCTAATTAATGCAGCATTTCGGTAACCGTAATAAAAGTAGTCCTATAGGTGAATTACATTTTGGCCAGTTCGAAACATAACGGGCAAAAGTGTGTAAGCCTATTTTTGGCTAAGCGAAATGGTACATTTCGTTGCTAGTGCAAAACACTTTTTTTCGACGAGGGTGAAAGTTGGAGCCCGAGTGAAATGAGGGCGACAATCACCCTAGTTAAAAAGAAGTTTTTACACGTGTATCGAATGACATTTTTCATAACAAGTGCCTTAAAAAGATAAATTTTTGCGCAAAGTTTACTAGCTAGGTAAACCGCACTAGTTAGGAAAACTTCATTTAATTCGTAAACATCTCCATCTGACATGTCAAGATTTTATCATTTTACCTAGCAATGATACATGCCATGTGCCGACATACCTTCTATAACAGTCAGAGTATAATATACTGTGATAAGTTACATAAACATAACACATGATATATGTCACTCGGTTATGTTTGTCGACCGTGAACATAATTTGCACTAACCTATCGGCTACTACGTTTAAATGATGTTTGATTATAGCTTGAAGAACGCACATGGCGGATAGGTACTGCTACTACATATAGAATGGATTCTGTAAGTCGATTGCAAAAAAAAATTACATAGGTAAGACCTTAGTCAAAACGAAAATCACGGTCGCGTCAATTGTGTTATGATTATGAAAGTCATACTAACTATATGTATAGTATTCTCTGTCTAATAACCAACAATCTGCGGCAGTACTAAAAGGGGAGAAATTTAAAAGATATATGGTCATATTTAAATATTTATCAAACGGGTTACTCACGTAAATTAAGTCGATAATGGCTCGACATGTTTCGATCCATTTAGTTAGAGGATCCTCATCATAGAATACCCGCGACCAAAGCATATATGTTCATAGTATTGATCCCTCATAGAAAATTTGATTTGTCGCCCTTTTTCAGTGCCAAACGTTGTTACACAGAATTTAACTTCGTAACACAAAAATGATGACGTTAAATTTTGTTGTCATTGAAGGCTTTTAATTATGAACATTTTTTATTTCATGACCCAAATCACAAAAAACTTTGCGATGAAACAAAATACATAAATGCCGTCCATATCACAATTGGTATGTATCGACATTATGTTAACATATGTGTCGTGCTGCTGTTTTCCTGTTCGCAACTAAGTTACGGAAACGCAATATTAACATACACGGTTGTGCGTATGATTGAATTTCAAATTAGACCCGGTTCTGTATGAAGATTGGTGACACGCAACTTTTAATTATTTGAATTATGTAGGATTATTTCGATTGCGATAGATAAATCTTTAAATGTTGATAGTATTCTTCGTTTTTCCCTTAATTCGATAACGTCGAAAATACTGGACATGGTCCACTTTTGTATTTTTTTCGAACCGGAATTATTAAGACTATTGAGTACCAAGGAGGCTTGGACACACGACCATCTTCTATTTCTGTCGAATTATTTTAAAGTTACTAAACTTTTTTGAGTTTAGTGCCAAAGGGTTTAGCAGCCTCACCGAAAAAGTGGTGCCTTTCCCCACGGATGACGACGATTTACGGAAATATTTTTATTTATGTATACAGTGGACATTAGTGGCTATGTATGCATATTTTTTTTGTAGGTGTACCTCCGCGTGAAATAAAAAAAAATATGGAAAAAAAAACAAGAAACCTTTTTTTATTATGAAAAATAAGGACAAGATGCAGGTTAAAAATATGCATTTTGTAGTTTATTTTATTGTTATCAAACACAATTTTATTTGGTTGATCTAACTTGAACAGTTTTCGAAATATGCCACTTTCAACGGCACCCTGTATATTTTACATTATCTTGAATAACTCTGAAACAAAAGAAGATCTAGAGCTGATATTAAGCATGGAGTATTCTTAGGTCCTGCTAGTACACCACCTAAAATATTGACCTCATCCGTGGGGAAAGGCACCTCTTGTTCGGTAAGGCTGCTAAACCCTTTAATGTTTTTAGCATTATAAAGAAGATGACCAATCTTGACAGGTCATAAAAAACACTGCTGAACATTACGAATACCTAAGTTACAGCAAGTAGGTACGTAATAGTTAAATGTAAAAAAATATAATATATAGATACGATCATTCTACTAGTTGTAAATTATGGCATAAATTTTGATTTGATAACAATTTTTTTGAAAACTTTTCCTAATCATTAACCTTTTGGCAGCCACAGTCGGTTATAGGCGACGCCGGAAAGTCTTGTCACGGACGCCAGCGACGGCTACAGCCGTCAACGTCGCCGATATAATAGCGACTCACGCGGTAAATCGTAAAGTTCAATTTCGCTTAAATAATCGCGGCCGCATTGCGTCTGGAGCTCGGCATATTGCTTCGCCGTCTGGCGGTCAAGGGATAAAAAGACATCAAGATTGTTTACCTAATTTTCGTTGCTAAAGAATAGTATACAGGGTGGAAAGGGACGATGTTCCTTCCCGCTACCGACCGAGTCTATCAACCATTACGATGAACTTTCAGTATGGGACCGTAATGGTTCATCGTAATGGTTGGTAGACTCGGTCGGTAGCGGGAAGGAACGTCGTCCCTTTCCACCCTGTATTGCGTGCACACGACGTGTTATGGCTAGTGATGGGTCGTTCCCGGTAATTTCCCAATCTTACTATAGGGAAAGTTTCCATTTGGAAATATTCCCTATACTGTGCTGGGTAAGTTAGTTATGGCCGACAGCCGCTCTTCCCCCACTGACCTTGTCCGGTAACGAAGTCTCGGTAACTGATATGTGTTACGATGTAATTGATATGCAACGAGCGATCAATAATTACACGCTGTCGAAGGCGCGTGTAAGACAAGCGTGCGTCTGGTCGATAAAGTTATCTGATTGTTTCTGGATCATGCAAGAATGAACTGAAAAATAAAGCCTAATGGTAGGTAATTGTATGTAGTCGTAGGCATCAAATATAAATACATGCGTATTTGATTTCTTCATACGAATTATCTTCCAAACAATTAGCTCAATCCTAAAGTTCGTAGAAAGAGACGGACGAAATATACAGTAACTATCAAAAATTTGAAGTCTGGCGGTTTCATGGGAGGACAAAGGCATTGTCATTGGAGACAGAAGATTAATAAATCTTCGTTTCGCCGATGACATTGTGTTGTTCTCCTCATCAGCTTCAGAGCTCCAAGAAATGCTTCAAGACCTAAGTTCGGCAAGCCTTCGAGTTGGTCTTAGCATGAATAGGGCTAAGACTCAGTTAATGACCAACGGGGCGGCACGCAGGGTAATGGTAGACGGGCAGATAATGCACTATGTCGACGAGTATCCATATTTAGGCCAATTAGTCTCTTTCAGCCAACGACAGGAGAAAGAACTCGAAAGGAGGATCCAAAACGCTTGGAAGAGCTATTGGTCTATAAAACATCTACTGAAGGGAGATCTACCGCTTACCCTTAAGCGGAAACTCGTTGACGTCTGCATTCTGCCTGTCCTAACCTACGGTGCTCAGACATGGTCATTAACAGAACTGCAGAAGACCAAACTGAAGGTTTGCCAACGAGCCATGGAGCGCAGCATGCTAGGAGTAAACTTATCGACCGAGTCCGGAACTCTACGCTGCGCTCAAAAACCGGGATCGTTGATGTGGGAGCCAAAACTGCCAGGCTAAAGTGGGACTGGGCCGGCCACGTCTGCCGCATGCATCCACAAAGGTGGGCCATTCTAGCCACGGAGTGGATGCCGCAAGGGCGACGTGGGCGTGGCAGGCCTAGGCGTAGGTCGCGAGACGACCTGGACGCATTTCATAACGACTGGCCACAAATTGCTCACGACCGGGATGAGTGGAAATCCATACGGGAGGCCTTTGCCCAGCAGTGGGACACTTTACGGGCTACATAATAATAATAAATAAAAAAATATGATTTTTAACAAACTAAGAAGAGTAGTTGTTGTACTCCTCCGAAATTTCCATTCTACGAACATTCTGAGTATTCTGACGAGTCATTTCACATTTCAAAATTAAGTGACTAGATGCAAGAACTTTAAAATCGTTAGCCACTAAATGTCAGGCCTGAGTGCCGAGCGCACAGAAATGAATATACACTAGAAGAAGCAAATGTATTTACTTCGCGTGTCCGAATTCAGTGGCAGCCACTGAGATGGCCATTTCTAATGACAGTCCGCATGCATCAGCTGTTGCAGCCGCACGTAAGAACAAAAATACAAAATGGAGAATTACGTTACAAACCTGTGTTTACATTGCATTGCTGCGTTTGATCGACCATGTGTGTTAAAGAGATGATGAATATGAGACTAGCGATACTCTCGCGTATCGCTTCGACTTCGTAGTACAGCCCATTTCTCATTCGTCCGTCAAATTTAGCGACTAGTGTTGTTCGTTCTACAATAAATATAATAGTGAGCGAGCGAGCCCACAGATATAAAATCTATATGTACGAGAGAGACGGCTGCATTGTTGCGGGTGGAGGGGCATTGGTGTCGTTGAATCGTTTAGGTTTTCCCATCACTAAATGCCGACCGTGACGTCTCAGTGACAGCTAAAAAGTCGGCACGCTTGGTTCCCATACAAATGGTGCTGTTTACTTCATCTACTGAATATCTAAATCTGTGGCCGAACGTCAAGCGGTGCGTCGAGCGTCCAACGGATTTGGAGGGCGTGTACTCAGACTACGCGCATACGTTTGCATTTGTTTAACATGGACGCCCCGCCGCACACCCCGCTGCCCGCCCCGGCTCGAGCGTCCACTCAGCTTGCCCACTATTTGATTTTCTAAATGAAAACAGAATTTAAATGTTGCACTAAACTGATAAAATTCCATAAACACTCGCACTGCCAATCTGATTGTTTTAATAGGTGCGTATGACCACTCTCACGTACCCGTAATCAGGCGTTGGTTCATTATCGTATAAGCCAACTCTTATCTAAGCCTTAAATACTATATTAGTTTATGAGCATTGATTGGAATTTATGTATAGTATTTTAATTATTTACCAATTTAGATGCCCCAAGTTTGTGCTTAGTCACTCTAAAATAGTATAATTTATGATCGCATTAATATACATGTAGGTCAGATAGAGTATAGTATAGTTACTATTCAGCCCATCTGGGTCTACAAATATGCCCAGAACCATATTTATACAGGGTGTTTTTTTTTCGACCGTTCAAATTCTACGTAGTGAATGTGTAGGTCATGCTGACCAACTTTTACTATGACTAACTTTTTTTTTTCGCGATTTCGACTTTGTCCCCATAGTAAAAGTTGGTCAGTATGACCTACACATTCACTACGTAGAATTTGAACGGTCGAAAAAAAAACACCCTGTAGAGTTCTAACATAAATACGGTAATAAACGACCAAGCCAGATGGAAACACCAGAAGCAATGGAGATATATGTATTACATGTATTAGAAATTTAAAGCTCCTCAAGAAGTAAAGGAATAAAGCTGTATTTGAATAATTTTTACTGTGTCTCTTCTGCTTCTGAGCTTACTGTACTTTATGTAAAAAAATTGATCATTTCCGACACTAAGTGATACTGGATTGGTAATGCTCCTAGCCGACACGGCATGCTTTTTTTACGCGCAATATTAGAATTTAATGTTATTAAATTATGGCATAAATTTCTGTGTCAGTATAGCATACTTAAACAGCATTCATATCAATCACATTGCAACCATAGCTTCATAAAGTTAAGTCTCATTATTGTTCGTTATCTATGATGCCCCTACCATAAGCCCTACGCTTGTATATTATGTTATTAAGCCGCCTACGCTATAATAACCTGCGGTTATTTCTTACTATTGGTTAATTGGCTGCTCGGTAAGAAAACATTGTTGTAAATGGTACCGTTATTTTTTTCCTAATTAATACAATACGTGCTACCTGCCGTGAAACTGTTTTTCACGTGATGGCCTCATCGGAAGACTACATTTCGTAGTATACACTTTTTTATTTGTATTTTTTCGTTCATGTATAATCGTTTATTGTTATTTTAATGTTCCTTACGAATGAACTTATTTCTATGAATGTGCAATTAAATCAAACGATCCTAATTAACCTGCCTTAAATCTATGGCGACAGACTCTTGTGGCATTGTACCAAAGATGCTATGCTTAGGTATAAAGTCACAAGCTCTTCGGTCTCGCGTTACGCTAACCATCTTTTTACGATTTCGGGAAACAATTGCCCGCGCTTGAACCCCATGAACCTAAAGTTTATACACCAAAAGGTACAAAATCGTACTCCTTACCAAGGCCCTTATATTTATTACAGAATTATTGAAACTTGACTCCATTGTCCCATCTATGCATCTGTCTGTGTATCCTAGAAACATAAAAAATATGAATGTATGTCAATAAGAGACCTTGTTTTGAACTAACAATGGAACGTAATCGTAATCGCTATTTTCCTTTGTACGCCCGTCAGCTGTGCACGGCATACAGAATACTACTCAATAGGAAAATGCATGTCCCTAGATAATTTTAGAGGTGCGTAGTAAACCAATAATTCCCGGTCACCGCTTGTAACATTTTACCATGGTAAATTTTATAATCTAAAAACGCTATATGCCTCCTCGTGCGGCGTAGAATTGCATAGACGGGGATTTTTTCTCTGTCACTCTAATGACGCCTTTGTTGGAGTGATAGAGACAAATCCTCGAAATTTACGAACTTCGGTGTTCGCGGTAACAGACCAGCAGAGCCTTACCCCGTCCAAAGAATGATTAACCAACTAATGCATAATACAGGCAAAATGCTTTTCAAATTTGAACCCTGTTCAGCTAGTAAAAGAGTTTAAAATCAAAATGGACTTATATGGCTTCCTATGCATTAGTTAGAGGGTTCAAAGGCCACCTGCCACCTCCTATAAAAAATCGAATATAGTTGTTTAATATCGGTGTAAAGTAGTTTTTCCAGTGCAGTTTATTTAAAAAGGTAATTTGCACATTTTTCACATTAAAAGGTTAAATATTTTGCTGACACATAACACCTATCTTTGAAATGTGTGTCAGTATAACACCTTGTTTTGAATCAACAATGGAACGAACCTATCGCTATTTCTTTGTGTACTGTATCAGCTGTGAATATACCTACAATGTCCGTAACGCACTAAAGTCACGTATGAAGAGGAAATTATATTTGTGCCTACATATAGCCTACTCATTTAGGTAGGTATTTAAAAATTAAACAAACAAGATCACGTGATTCATTCGTTCGGCCAATGACGCGATTCTTTTAGGACTTGTCGTCTCACACGGTTGCCAACAAGGCTTTCGATGGTCTAAGATCATTCCGACATTGGTCGTGTTCAGAGTTCTGTTCTCAATTTCACATGAATCCACTCATTTTCAGAACTTCATTAAAATAATATTATTTTTATTATAATGTCCTTTATCAGTGAAAGAAATGCTGTCGTTTATTAATACTAATTAAATATTGCATTTATCTTATCGCGTCAAAAGGACTCTTTGTCGTCCGTTTATTGAAATTACTGACGTTATACGATGAGCTTACGCCCTCAAATAATTAATCTCATGCGATAATTAAGCATTTTCATCAAAATATTCAAATTCACAAAAAAAATATCGGTGAAAAGGTTTTAGAAGTGATTCGAAATCCTACCGACAGCAAAAAAGCAAATGGTTCGAGCAACTTTCTCTGATACTTAAATTCAGACGAAATGAGAGTGACTGAGATGAAGCTAATATTTGACGAAACTGCATTTTCGTCACATGACTAACTTACGAAATACTACCAGTCGGATTTTTGCGAAACGTTAAAAAACGACAATTCTCTTGCTAAATCTGTAGTGTCTAAAGTAAAATCCCTGTCCCTCACGCCCATATTATATTTTACCTCATTTTAACAGGAGTATATGTCAAACCGTCAATACGGGACATACTTTAAGCTTGTGTTGGCTTCGTTTTGATAGTCTTTCCCTCGAGTACCTATAACAATAACAAAAACCTGAGAGCAAAAGTGAAGCACTGCACTATAAGTAAAATAAGGTACCGCCATAGCTACCATTTTTTTTTTGCTAGCCCAGGGGTTCCGTTATCCGTTATAGATACCACCCGGCCCGGGAGCAACCGGGGTGCTGGGGTGTTCCACCGCTCGTTCTATGTGCGGGGCTTCGGGAACGCTGCTGCACACCTCCGAGAACCCCGCGAGCGTTGCCCTTGAGGGCCCGTCTTGTCGGCTGCTTCAGCAGCCTACTCCGGCGATAGCACCTCGGAACACTTGAGGGCTATCCGGCTCGGGATCTCTCTGGGCGGATGACGGGACTCCCGAACCGCCATAGCTACCATAAGCCAACTGATTTCAGCGGAATTTCAAATCTTCAATATTTGTTGCAGGTACAAAAATGCGGTGCGCTCGGAGCAACTCAAACTCTTCGGGAGCCTTGTTATCCACTACAGTTCACAGGTACAGGTTGGAAATACCAGAAATTATTATTTATCATGTTGATAGGGATATTGAGGATAAAATTGGAACTTGTATTTACGTATTACTTTGCATTATGTAGTGACATCCCTTGTACCGTTGATAGGTACCTTGGGTCATTATCAGATTTAGGTTATCGTCTTTTCGGTGGACATACATAAAGTTAGGGTGTTAGTGTACAAATTTTGCGATAAAACAATTACTGGTAGAACTAGCTTACCCGTTCTACAACCCTATGTAATAAAATCATAGCATTCACTTATAAAAGTTGTTAACTTTTGACCAACGAGTGGACAACTTTTGTTATTCCGACTGACAATGACCCACGTTGCATTATGTAGTGACATCCCTTGTACCGCACCATGGCTTTGCTCAGTATTAGGGCCTTCGCTAGCTGCTGCCTATCACCCGGCAGGAACTCGTTTAACAATAATTTTCAGTGGTGGGTAATGCGCGATGTAAGCAGCCGGATTGTTCCTTACTAACAAGAAGACCCATTAGCGCCATTTTCAGCGGTTTAATCACAAAATCAAAGTACGCACTAAACATTTTCGCGGATTTTAGTTACCGACAACGTTAGCAATTTCTGCTTAAATCTATTTGAAGAATGTAATGAAAACCGGTCGTATTCACAATCGTATCGCGCCGTACCACCCGGCATCAAATAGGAAGGCGGAAAACAAGGTACAAACTGTAAAATAGCCCATAAAGATTAATGCAGCAAGGTATGCAACAGGAAATAACACGAGACTTTAACAAAATACGGTCGACAAGTTATTTGAACCCTACTTGGGATATAGAACCAAAATGGCTAGTATATTCCAGATATATTAGCGGACAGAGACGACATATTCACCAACGTGGGTAGTTAATGGAACTCCCAAAATATTGTCTGTTGGTACATTTCCAAATACCTACTCGTAAATCCATTAACGTGAGCTCCGTTGCTTCAATATCGCTTGTAGCCTAAACATTGCGGATCAGCACTTTTTTGCTGACCCTGCATACTTGCAGTCTGTAGTCATCTGCGGTATGCTACACAGGTAACGTATGAGTATAATAGGTATTTACTAAATTACCTGCAAAACTGAAAGGAGCTTTTTTTTTAATTTTAGAGTTGTGGTTTTCAAAATAGGTTGAAGGCGCGATACGTTTATAACAATTAATTGTGGCTATCTGGAAGTAACTTAACTACTTATATTATGTACACTCACGAACTACTAAAAAGTTTTAAAATTAAGTTTTAAGATAATGCTTGAGGAAGCTGATTATTTGACACCGCTATTTTTAAGCAAAGCCAGTTTATGTTAGTTAAAGGCCCGGCCACGTCATTGGTTTAAGGCGGCGAGCGAATCCATGTGTTGGAGCGGCATGCCGATACGGGTACTCCCTCTCGCACGTATGGTTTTCCGCTAAGCCGGTCGCCTTAGACCTATGTCGTGGCCGCGGCATAATATAATTTCCATAACTTCAATAATTAAAAGTGTAACTTTCATTCTAGACTCTTGGAATATTCCAATAGAATATCATTATGAGTACTATTTCGATGACTTTCCATATCTCAGTGAGTACACTAGCTAGACCAATATATTTATCAATTAATTACCTTCCAGAGATTACACCTCGTACTTTAAGTGCGTCCAATGTTAATTGAGTGCTTGATCTTTGACACAGTTTTTACGTCTATACTTAAATTACTACGTACTATCGCCGTCAGGTACATTTGAGCTAACAAGGCGCGCATATATATGTGGACACGACTTTATAGTAATAGGGCTGTAAATACATACGTTTAATTGTTTAGCTTCTTTTATATTTTACCTTAACTGTGCGAAACTAACGATCGATAGGTAACAATATGCATACTACTATAAGATTCACAAAGCTCAGATGTTTTTATGAGTATCATTTTCAGGTATTAGCAGCAGAACCATTTCTCAGGCCACTTCTGAAACTCTTCAGCGGGTTGAGAAACGAACTAATCCCGTTAGACCAGGAGAGTAAGTACCCACCAACTAAAATACCGAGTTTAATACACGTATTAACGTAATAATTTGTTTAACGAACCTTGGCATGGATATTTCGTGCAGTAAAGTCTAATAATAATGTCATGCGCATGGTATTGAAATTGGGTCGTCAAAGTTATACTATTTTGCTTGTTTTGTAAGTACTGCAATATACTGTACAAATCGTCCAACACTTCGTTTTCCACAATACGAATGGCCTATACCACAAAACTACGGGTACAACTAAAGGAATATAAAAAAAAACTATAACATTTACAATGTATATGATCATCAAGAGTGCTTTAAACTTAATATAATTTTCTACGCACGCTTGGGTATCATTTTTCATAGCACTTTTCAGCATCATTGAGCTTACCACAGGACTAGGTTGATTAATTTAAACATATCCCATGATGAAATTAATTATTGTTTACTTCCAGCTCAATTGGTGATGGTCTTAAATCAGCTGTGCGTCGCCCTGATGCAGAACATCGAATTCATCGACCTGTTCTTCTTAACGAACCACACGCAAACCGAAGCTAAGCCTGAGTAAGTTCTGTAATGTTATAGCCCTGCTTTTAACCATTTGCTGTAACATCATTCGACAAGTATCTTATATAGCACCTAACAGATGATATATAGATATGTCATGTCAATTATGTAATTCAACTTATAACACTTTTAAATGAGTGTACTTCCCTCTACGAGAATGAAAACACATTATAGACTTACATTTTTGACCGTTGCACTACATGTCTCTATGTCCAATACACTATTCCAAGAAATCGTTAAAAAATTCTGACAAGGGAATATGTAGCTGCTCTAATCCAAACCTATTTTTTTCATATTACAAAAATATCAGTGTCAATAACACTACTATAATATTTCGCTTGGCAATATCGTCAAATGCACTGAAAATTGAGGGAAACAGAAGGAACTAGTAATTACTGTCAAACGGTCAGCTGTTCTATTCCCAAGTATGAGAACATTCGACAACCTTTACCTATATCATTGAAGACCATATTGTCAAAAGAACTTATTCCTCCATGAAACCCACACAAATCTAGTAAAATAAGCCCTTTTGTAAATACGCTCGTCAATCGTAATTTCACGCAGCTGTCCGTCTCCGAAACCGACCTACTTATATTCTAACCTTTATTCACATGTCAATAGGGTACATAATTCGTGTCATTAGAAAACCTCCAAGGCAAGAATGGGTCAGTGATAACGACACTTTAATTTCTGCTTGTCTGTAAAATAATGACGTATTGAGTTGAACTATGTAATGTTTGTTTACTGTTTTCTTGTGAATTAATTATGACAACAGAACCATTATGCTTTAGAGAATGACATCATATCGCATATTATAGGCATCCATTTATTTTATGTCAATGTAATCCAATCTATATTACTCGTAGTATGCATATCGCAGAAAATGGTTCAAATAAATGAAATTATGGAATTTAATCGGTTGATATATGCAGATGGTATAACTGTTATACTGCCATGTACCTACATATAATTTTTTACGACTAGAAATATAATATACAAATGTCCTTATTATATTTATTCTTTTGGCAAACAATGTCCCTATCACAGTGTCTACTTCCTTCTCGTATATTTTTTTAGACTCACGTGCGTTATCTTGCCGTATTAATTACATTTAAAAACATACGAAGCAATTTTGACTAAATTATTTATAACTAGCTGTTGCCCGCGACTTCGCCTCACGATAAAAACTATCCTATGTCATTTCTCGATTTGGTACGTACCAAAATTCAACAAAATCGGTCTAGGAGCATTCCATGAAAACATCTACTTTTTGTCGCTTACGTGTCGCTATGGTAGCTACCCTAATAAAATATGCTAGCTGCTAGGAAACACTGTCAATCTTAAAGCTTTGATGTGTTATTATTATACTGTAACTCGGCTTACTAATTTAATTTTTCAAAAGTATTGAAAAGACAGTGTCGCTTACGACACGTTTTCATGGAATGCTCCTCCAACGGTTTTAAATTGAAGAGGTAATAGACTGATAGACAGAGTCACTTTGTATGGACTAGTTCTTGAATCTTTTTTTATTGGTATTTATTCTTTAAATCGACTCTTACAGGCTACAAGCTACATTTTAACTTTATAGATAAGTGTCAAAGTTTAAATTCTGTTAAAGTAAGTGACGTCACTAGGACTCAGGAGGTTATTATCATAAATGCGCTTGTTTCAGGTTTATAATAGCCCGTCTCCTCCTAAAGTTCGTCCACCGTGAAGGCGCAAAAGGCTCAGCGGCGCGCGATGCCTTACTCCTGTGCGCGAACATGTCGGCCCGATGCCCACAGCTAGCGCGCTGCATGCTCGAGGGAGACACGTGCCCTGTGCTCGCCACTGGTCAGTATATGTAGTACTGTGGAGACGTCTCCTGTGCGCCAACATGTCGGCCCGATGCCCGCAGCTAGCGCGCTGCATGCTCGAGGGAGACACGTGCCCTGTGCTTGCCACTGGTCAGTATACAGTCATCTGATAGAGATAGTCGCCCACAGTGACGGCATTCTAAGGACGGGATTACATCTGTGAGCACAGAATAAATAAGAGAATAAGTGTCACTAGGTTAAATCCATTGTTGCGTATTGTACAACGCTTCCGGGCCAATCGTGTTGTTTCGCTATAACACCTAGGTATAACTAGGAAAAAGTCATATAAAATGTATTTATGAATATATTTTCATTTCCGTTTTAAAAATTCATAACTTATGAATGTTTGTAACGTAAACAAAACTACGTGCATTTATGTCCGTACTTGTAGCGGAGCGGCAGAAACGCGGAGTGACACACAAAGACTAAGGAATGAGATGACAATATCACTAACTCATCACAGCTCCATCCCTACAACTTACGTAAGGACTTACAGGTGTAATCCCGGACTATGTTTAAGGCCTGAATGGATTTAATTTCTTGGGGGCTACCACGATCTACTAACGCGATTCAGTTTAGGACCTAATCTGAATCGAGATATGTCAGTTCCATAGAATAACTATCAAAAACTGACAAGCGGGACCTAAATTGAATCGCATTTAAGAAATTCGTGGTAGCGCCCCTTATTGCAATTGCCACGACCACTTACCCAATCATCATTATCAACCACATTAATTACTATAAGAGCTTATTTTGAATTACCTATTATTTTCTATCTACAGGTCTGAGCGGACTGTACTCCCTCCTGCCCAGAACGTTGGGCGACAACGTGTACAGGCTAACAGCAGATGATGTCAACCAGGGACACAAGTTAACACTATTCACCGATTCCGTGGAGTTCTGCAATGCCGTGGCGCAAGTTCGTTCATTTTTTAATTTACACTATACATTCAAAAAAGCATTTCAAATTTAAACCCTAACACATTGCTTATCATGAACTACGCTGTAATCCAAAATAATACTTGCTTCTAATTTAAATTCTAGTGCTTAATTCTTGAGGTGCGTTCAAACCAAAAGAGCATTCGCTATTCTAACCCCCCACTCTACGAAATTCGATCGTTGCACAAAACGTGATTGGTTGATTTCGTAGAACGGGCGATAGAACAGCGAATGCACTTTTGGTTTGAACGCACCTTTAGAATTGACATTACGACACTGTCGCATCTTCAAATGCAGCATTATTCATGATAAGCGTCGAACAGTCAATACAGTTGAAACCAACTACAAAAAATTTAAAAGAGATTTTTTCCTAACTTATTGTTTTTATGGGCGACAGACCTATAGCATCTATCATCATGAAACCAATATACGTCGAAAGCGGCTTAAGTTGAGTTTTACTTGGGAGCGAGTATTTGTAGTAGCAGCTCCCATTTTTATCGCTTATCATTACCACAAGGATGGAATGTGCTTGTACCTATTTACACACACAGATGATTTGTCTAATTCAATATCCATTGCACTGAAGTTGATTGATACACAAAGCTAAATCCGGACATTTCTGTGAAAATACTTCCGGTTCGAACTCTAAACCAATGACCAGAGAAGAACCGGTAAGAAATTTGGCTGGACTTGTTTTTTCAAAACTGTAGATTTGACTTTTGTTCAGGTCGCGCATCCGTCCATAAAGAAGCAACTCCTTGACCTTCTCTACCAAGGATTCTTAGTTCCTGTCATGGGCCCAGCGTTACTTCAGGTAAGCACCACACATAGTCAACGGGGATTGGGTTGAGTGACTTTCATCGCTTGAGGAGGATCGGTCAAGCTAGTTTCGTTCGTTCGGTACTTTCTACTTGTATAGTCGCTATCAATGATATAATAAGTAAAGATATGTTACACCGGCTCTAAAATTGAAGCACTCAGATTGTGATAATTCTAACAATCGCTCTTAGTCCTACCCAGACCACCGAGAGGTGTGTACCACTGCCGAGTTCTCGCAAATCACATGAACTGCGCCCTAAAATGTCATTTTATGTTATACAATAGTGAAAACCACAAAATAAAATGCAAAAATGCCCTTAGCATCACACATCATGCGCAATTAAACTGAATTGTATATTTTTTTCAATTTTATTATTTATTGAAAATAAATAGGACGCCATTTTGACGTTTTTGACTGACTTAGAGAAAAAGACAAGCTTATGCTGTTTAAGATCGAGAGTAACAAAGATAAAACAATGTTTATCAATAAAAGAATGCACGCGCGATTGTCAAATGCTAGTTGTCTCTTTTTTATTTATTAAATACGAGTATATGTATTTTGCCATCTCTTTTACGCATTTTGAAGTATGAAGATAGGTGTATGTCAACTGTCAATAAATTGTAGGTGTATGCTGTAAAGTATTTATTTCGCTCATTTTGTTAGAGTATAACGTATCTTTACTTATATATCATTGGTCGCTATCGGATATATCGAAGCGGCTAGGGTGCTCACAAATATCTGAGCAGGCCTCTATTGTCATGGCCGTACATTTAGATATGGAAAAAAGTAATCTGATTACTTCTATAAATTACATTTTCCCTTCACTAGCTCGTAAAGGGCTCTCTTATCCTTTAATACGAGCGGGTAAAAACGCATCTTATCCTCATGTGAGGCAAAGTAATTCGACTTTGCTCTAATTCCTACGGCCCACTACTGACTAGAAGGTATAAGTGGATCTGTATGACCGTAGTAAACATGCGCAATCGGAGCTCACATGTTAAATTGGTCAATTCTCATTGGTGACTTTGTAAGCCATTGGCTATATTTAAGTATCAGGAGTAACTCTACGATACGTTTCGACATTGAGTTTTAAATGGTTTTTTTTAATTAATTTACATCTGGATGAGATTTGTAATCATATTTCCTCGCGATAGTGCGGGAAAAAAATGTTGTATTACACTTGGCGGCAAAGTTTGTTCAACTATCGTGCCTTGAAACCTTCGCAATGCTCAAAATTCAAGTTTTTGAACCACTCGCTCGTGGCTCATTTTTGGAATCTTTCACCAGCTCAGGTCTCAATATTGGCACGACAGTTAAGCAACAACTTTGCCCCCTTGTATAATAAATAACTATTGTATGTGTACATTGTAATGTAGATTACAAAGTACAGATACAAAAAATCTAGGAAGGAGTAATCGGATTACTTTATGCCCAACTCTGGTTAGAGTGCATGTTCAGGTATTTTTGACTACCGTGGCCGCCGCGATATATCTGATGGCGACTGTATACTCGACCAATTGGAACGTAAATTTCGAGTAGCATCTGTCTTTGTCACTGTAATGACGTTTTGGTTAGAGTGAGAGTGACAGATGCTTGAATTTTACGATTTTTCGATGTTCTGTATGAGATTAAGTTAATTGATCAATCGTCTAGTTCTATATAATTGTTCATAAAAAATACAGCTTAGAAGATATATTATATTAATATATTGTTGGACTGCGGCCATATATAACATGTACGTCTAACGCCAGCTCAAAAATACCCCCAAAAACAATTGTTCAACTGTGCCAAGATGGCGCTTTTCTTAAAACCGCGCATATTTCAGCGCAACATCTTTGACAATTTTTTATAGAATATAGCCAATCAAAACTTTGATGGACCAATCTCAACTATTCTTAAATGGCGGTTTAAGTTTTTATAGGTTGATAATGATATTCATTACCGTGATGCGTTGAAGTGGTGGCACTTGTCAACTAAAATTCAGGACCGTTTTTGAAAGGCAATTTAATATAGCGTGCGGCTTCCATGTTTTATTTGTTCGTAGTTG
>JALPQI010021398.1:0-19890 GCA_025490895.1 Thaumatotibia leucotreta
CCCAATAGCGAATATTCCATGTCTCGTCGCATTCACCCCGAGTACTTCGATGAGCCGTGGATCGGGTGTTATCTCATTGGCAAATTTAGCGTAAACCGTCGAACGGGCCACAAGGGGACTCTTGTTTCGGTCTACGGATTGAATACGAGAGATCAGGCCCCTATTTTACCATGGTGAATTTAAATCGTTAGACATGTCAAAACAAAATGTCCCACAAATTACACATTGATACCAGCCTGGATATTTTTTTCACCCCTGTTGTAACTATAATGAAAGCATCCTATCGCTATCTTGAAGCTATTGTTGTACAGAACTTAATCAGCTAGTTATGAAGTCCTATTTTATATATAATTTGTCCTCATTGACATAAGTTGACATAGTGACATAGTTGTGACATAATCTTATTATAATATATTTATAAATGGGAGTAATGTTAATATGGGTTATGTTCATAATTTAGATTTTAATTTGATTTGACAATAAAAATAATGATAATTTGTAAAAATTACCATGTAAGGTTCATCTGTAAGTGCTGATTTAAACTGTAATATGTTCTTTCAATAAATAAACATTTATTGAAAGTACATTTTTTTTTCTCGGTTCGCAAAAGGCCACAAGATCATGAATTCAATAATTAAGCATTAAATAATCCGTCAGCATCGCGAGGATCTAGTATGATAACGACGCTTCCGACGGACGACCAATAAGACTACGATCAACTTTTATTCCATACATTATTCATTCGAAATTAATACTCTTAGCTTAATAAACAACGATAACCAGAAGATATTGCTTCAAAGTATAGAATTTTGTATTTTTGAATATACCAAGCTAAATGCCCTCCTTTCACTGCAGAACGGATTCATTAATGGTTCCGTTTCACGTTCATCGCTGGCCAAGTGCTACTATGCAGTTGACGGCTGTAAGTCACACCAGCGGTGTAAGTTAAACGGAGCCATTAATGAGTCCGTTCCGCTCGCAATGGAAGGCGGGCAAAACAGTAGCCGTACCATTACTTAGTTGGCATGTAAGTTAGCTTTCACTTGATACGTAAGCAGGCTAGCCCTCTCCCACTTATGTAATGCCACCTTAAAGTACAAAGTACGTACTAATGACATGATGATAATTTAGTTTTAGATATTTTTTTTTATTTAAAGTACCTACGTAATTTAAATAAAAAAATAAATATATATATCTTGGGACATCTTACACAAATCAACCTAGTCCCACGGTAAGCTCAATTAAGGTTTGTGATGTTGTAGGTACCAAGCGACGATATAATATAATAGATACTTAAATACATAGACACTAATAATGCCCTCGCCGGGATTCGAACCCGGAACCTCCAGCTTCGTAGGCAGGATCACTACCACCTAGGCTACGGAGGCTGACAAAACTTACTTTAGTTTAGGTACTTAATACAAATATGAATTCATCCAACAAAATAAGACGTCAAAACATTCGCTATAATTGTATTTGCAAAACTTTGAACACTACCATCAAAAATAAGTGAACAAATAACATCGTGTACACAACAATGTGCACTTTTAGTATTCCAGTCGGTAAAACTGCGCATCACATCTAAGCAAAAGTCACGAAAATGTTTCATACTAATGCTTAGCTATAACGAGAGACGAGTCAACATTTAAAGGCTAAATAAAAAAAAATACGAGTAATTTTTAATTGCCGTGTGGCACTACCCCAACTCTTCCCGCGGGTGTCGTAAGAGTCGACTAAGGGATTGAAGTGTCAATGACTATAATATTCTTTGATTTCATTGATGATCGGCAGCAGCGTCATCATAGTGGACACATTGCTGCGATCACCAATCCACTTACGCAGCGTGGCGATTATGGGCATTTACCTCCAAAGGCGTCTATACGCATAGTTTGATAGGAGAGGCCTACGTCCAGCTGTGGACTGAGACATGCTAATGATGTGAGTAATTTTAAATATTTGATGTCATATACCAAAGAAAAAATACCGAATTCACCAACGCACAAGGCAGTCCAGCTTAGCGGTCACCGGTCGAATTTTTCAAAAATAAACGAAACTCTAAAATAATATTTAAAAAACAATTTGAGCTGTCCCATAGAAATATGACTGAATTTTCTTACACTTTCTGCATTGCCAATGTTATTTTTAACAAACTTTTTTTTTACTTTTTCACACTTTCCGATACTTTAAGCTATGTGGTAGTTGGTAATAATTATTGTTATTGCAACGATTACACAAAATACTGTTTCGTTTCATTTATTATCCAAGTCAAAATACTTAGGTATCTGAAAAAAAAAACACAAATACAAGTTCACTTTTTTACTTCCTCTATCATATTATAAACATCATTGATGTGTGTTTTATAATAAAGAGTTATACTATAACTACTACAAATATTGCAAACAAAGGCAATACATGCAATTCACTTGAACAGTTCTTATTAGATACTTATCTCTAACGTTTCTTCATAGCCCCGTTTCGGAGACGTGGCAATCAACACTTCAATCTGCCATTAGAAGTTGCGACACGTGAATTCCACTACATCATCAGCATATCTACTAGATACCATACGAGGGAGGGCTTACAAATTCCTTCTTATGCCTACCTAATTGTAAAAAAATACGATGCGCGTATCGTAACAAGAAAAACAAAGTATTCCGTAAATACGCAAAAACCAATCATCAATTATGATAAAATAAACAAGTACTTAATAAGCTTTAAAGCAGATGTGTCCATAGTGGTGTCATGAAGTAATTAGATTGGTAAACCAATAGACATTCAGAAGCGAAAATTCGATTTGCGAGTACATTATTCCTACCTACGTTTTTAACTTTTATTTTTTCTTATTTTTGTACGATTTAAAAGAAACAAAATCTCCAAAGGTTTTCAGGCATTTGCAAACACACACACATAGTTTTTTTCTTGTAGATATTTATTAGGATTGATCATTCGATCGCTCATGGTTCTTAGTAGAAACCACATAAAAAATAATCAAGAAAAAAATTGCCTAGTTACGTAGACGTTTTTCTTACAAACAAGTTCTTCTTTGATCGTAGCATAATTATTTATTATAGCTAGTTCTCCCGTTTTATAACCGTTTCGAAGAATCATGGGTGGCAATAAACGCTTCAATCTGCCTCCGCGGCCCATTAGAGGTTGCAGCGTAGCTAGTGTTGTATAATAGGTGACTTTATGCCATAGGTAAATGAAAACAGATTGTTCAGTAAATTTAAACTTATCGTAGATCATAAATTATTTTATCACTGACAATATTAATTCTTCTATTTGCTGTTGCTTAATAAGTTTCTTATACAATTAATATAATATATATATATAGAACTTAGCCATTTGTGGTTGTATTATAAGTACCTATATTACATATTTTACACAACCACACCGTACGGCCGTAAAAATACACTTGTCACCACCCCAAATCTGTAAATGGGTGTGTGTCGCCTAAGGGATTGAAGTGTCACTGACCATTCATTTATTGAAGATTGATGAGGGACAGCAGAGTTATCATATTTGATGTAATGCGTAGTGTGATCGCCAACCCGCCTCCTTGTGGCGATTATGGGCATTTACTTCCTAATGCGTCTATACGCATCGCATACATAGGAGAAACTTACGGCCAGCAATTGACTGAGGTAGACTGATGATGATGAGGGAGAGATCTAATATTCACCAGTGGACGTCTGTGGCTGATTAAATAGATAGGAGTTACAGATGTGGCGCAAAATAATTTTCTTCCGGCTGGCCAAAGAAACGTCAAAATTCAGTGCTATCACACTGAACTTCAATATTCATTGGACCTGGGTCAAAATTATTTTCGTTCTCTTGTTTCATACCATTCTGTCAAGCTTTTAGTTGCTGTTTCAACTCAGTACTTTCAAAAAATCCTTGAATTTCTTTTGCACTCTAGATTTTAATCCATACATCAAAAACTGAAAACAAAACATCATCTCATACAAAAATCACCAATGCGTCATGTTTTTATAATAAAAAATAAGCCAACGAAAAGAATTTTGACCCATCCACTTTAGCCGTACATGAGTTGGAAAGTAAAGGATACGTTAGGTTTTAGGCAAGGCTATAAGCTTGCAAGGTCATGGTACAGCTACAGAAGCTAATTGATACAGAAAGATAAATTCGGATGTTCCATGAGAATGCAAAGAAAAAAGATTTTTCATTACAAATCATCTGTACCTTAGCAGTGATCTTTCTTCCCAACTATTCTGTGAAGCTTTACATTTGAACTAAATGTTTTTGCAGACTGTTGCGAAGGCTGCGGTTCCATTGTTCCAGTTAATAGGTCGTCTGCGGCAAACGGTAACCGTTCCTTTAATAGGCACTGGAATCACGATACTGCTTAGCAAAAATGTACATTGTATATGTATATACCATGTCGTTAAAATCCACGAGTAATGGCAATAAATCAACAAATTTTGTGGTGAAATCTTAAATGGGTGGAGTAACTATTTCTTATTATTCTGTTCTGCTACCCAGGGAATTAAAGTAGCATAGTTGCTAGAAGAAATACTCTCTCTATTTCTCTCTTCTTCAGACTTTCTCCATCCACTGCAGAAAATATACCTCCTCCATTGCACGCCATTCTCTACGATCTTCTGCCGTTCTCATCCACATTTTCGCTGCTTATTTAGTAAATAATGTCGTCGCTCCAGCGGGCTGGTGGTCTACGTCTGTTTCTGAATCCTGTCCTCGCGCGGTCTCCAGTCCAACACAGCTCGGCTCCATCGTCCATCATCCCTTCTATAGACATGACCCACCCATCTTTTCTGGGTGGCTATTTTGAGAGCTATGTCCGCTACTCTACTAGTCGATAATAAACAACGGTCCGATTTCTTAAATCTCTTAAAATGTTACAATTTCAAACACCTCATCAATGACATTACCTTTAAACGTAACGATTCGCAGTCTTGCCTTGATAATTTTATAAACAACGGTCCGATTTCTTAAATCTCTTAAAATGTTACAATTTCAAACACCTCATCAATGACATTACCTTTAAACGTAACGATTCGCAGTCTTGCCTTGATAATTTTATAACCAATTTGCCATCCAATATAGACATAACGACGAGGGTTGACCATAATGGGTTAGCAGATGGACACGCTGGCATATTTTGTCGATCAAGCGTAGAAATTCAAAAGATCAATAATAGTACCCAAATTGTCGTAGAAAAAAGATTCGCATCCAAGAGCAGTACAGAATCTTTTAGAAGTAGGTTGGCTGAAACATGTTGGGTGGATATAGGTATTAATGGGTTCCTAAATACAATGTCTGAAGTGTTTCAGCAAAGTTACGGTCCGATTTCTTAAATCTCTTAAAATGTTACAATTTCAAACACCTCATCAATGACATTACCTTTAAACGTAACGATTCGCAGTCTTGCCTTGATAATTTTATAACCAATTTGCCATCCAATATAGACATAACGACGAGGGTTGACCATAATGGGTTAGCAGATGGACACGCTGGCATATTTTGTCGATCAAGCGTAGAAATTCAAAAGATCAATAATAGTACCCAAATTGTCGTAGAAAAAAGATTCGCATCCAAGAGCAGTACAGAATCTTTTAGAAGTAGGTTGGCTGAAACATGTTGGGTGGATATAGGTATTAATGGGTTCCTAAATACAATGTCTGAAGTGTTTCAGCAAAGTTTTATAAAAAAGAAAAAGAGTATCAAAATTAAAGACCAACTGAAGATTAAGTGCATCACACAAGGCGTAAAGGTAGCTAGCAAGATGAAAAGAGTGCTATGTAACATAAATAAATCTGCTTGTGATGACTCTATTATTGCATACCGGGAAAAATTTATAAATGTATTTAGGAAGGTTGTTCGGCATGCAAAAAGACTAGCGATACAAACGGAAATATGTAAGGCTAATGGAACTACTAAAAGCATATGGCATGTTGTAAATAGACATAGGAACAAATCGGTTAGCGTTACTCAGAAAAAACTAATTTTAAAAGTTGACAATCAAATTATAGATGAGCCTCAAGCCGTTGCTAATATGTTATCTAACCGTTTCGACCATAGTAAGGATATGGTTACGAGTAATTTGTCTCATGCAGGTCACTGTTTAAAGCAACACAATAAAAAACAGTACAAAGACATTAATTGGTGGCCGATTTCCTCATTTGAGGTGGAAAAAACTGTTAGATCCATGCCTAATAAAAAGTCGTTCGGCTACGATGAAATGCCTATCTCTGTTTTTAAAGAATCTATTGATTTGTTGTCACAACCACTAGCAGTTTTTTTTAACGAATGCTATGAACAAAGCATATTTCCGGATAAGTTAAAATTGGCCAAAGTGGTGCCTGTGTTCAAGAAAGGGATAAAAACTGACCCAAATAACTACAGACCCATATCACTTCTTCCAGTATTGTCCAAGATCTTTGAAAAGCTCATTAAATCTCGTATTTTAAACCACCTTCAATTACATAACATAATAAACCCGAGACAATTTGGCTTTCAAAAAAATATAGGTACTACAGATGCTTTAAACCATTTGCTCGAAGATGTAATATCGAAAGTACATTGTAAAAAGAGAGTTGTAGGATTATTTCTTGATTTAAGTTCCGCTTTCGACACTGTTGACCATGATATACTTTTAGAAAAACTTAACTTTTACGGAATCAGGGGTAAGACTTACAGTCTTCTCAGAAGTTACCTACAAAACCGTAGTCAATACATTCAGATTAAAGATGTCTGTAACAATCGTGAACATTTTTTTACATCTGGTCAAGTGAAGGTTGGCAGAGGCGTTCCGCAAGGATCAATTTTAGGCCCTATGTTGTTTAACATATTCACTAATGATATTATCAATTATGTCTCTAATGTGGTACCAGGTTGTAATTTAATCATGTATGCTGATGACACAAATGCCGTTATTCATGCTGATCATATAACACAACTCAATAAAATAGTACACTTAGCTTTATCAACTTTTTATCAATGGTTTACTTTTAATAATCTCTGCCTTAACTCTAACAAAACTCAAATAATGATGTTTAAACAAAACTCCAAAAGAACTGACAAACTCCACGTCACTATTAACGGATGTACCTTAGATATCGTTGATAATATCAAGTTCCTTGGTATGCGCCTGGATTCGAAGCTAAGCTGGGTACAGGAGTTAGATGCTATTGAAAAAGTCATCAACTCAGCTTGCTACGCCTTAAGAAGTCTGAGAGATGAAATTTATATAGATCAATTAAAAATAGTTTATCATGCCTTAATAGAATCAAAATTGCGCTATAGCATTATGTTTTGGGGCAATAGTTTTAAGTACAATGTAAATAGAGCTCTGACCGCCCAAAAAAGGGCTGTGAGAATAATGTTTCGCATCCCTTATTGGGTTTCTTGCAGAGAATACTTTAAAAAACTCGGTATTCTCACAGTTCCTTGCCTATACATACATATATTACTCACTGATCTAATAAAACACAAGCAAAGGTTTGAAACGCAAAACGAATGTGAATTTCGTATGCGCACACGTACTAAAAACTTAAAAGTAAATTTCCGTCCAATTTCTAAAATAGAAGAACACTCTGTAAGAAATCAAGCTGTAAAACTGTTTAACAAACTGCCTCAAGAGTTAAAAGTTATTTCAAAATATTCTGAATTTAAGTTGAAATTAAAGCAATTTTTATTAAGAGATTGCTTTTATAGTGTTGACGAGGTGTTTGGCAATTAAATTAGTGTATTTTTTTATGTTCACATGTGCTTTCGTATGTATTATTGTTAGTAATTAAATCTAATTTATGTTCTTTTAATTAGTAAGGACCCTTTCTATATTGTTACTAATTTAATCTCGTTAGGTATAAGTTTTTCTGTAAAATTATTGTTGATGTACAAATTATTTCAAACACAATCTTGTATTGTTTATGAATAAAGATACTGATGTACTGATACTCCGATTTGTCAGCTTATCTCGGAATTGGGAATGTGTTCCAATAAGGAAATACCTACCTATTTTCCTTTTTCTAGAAGAAATTAACTTTTAGAAAATAAAATACAGTAATAGTACGTTTATTATGTCGTTAAATGC
The DNA here is from genome assembly GCA_025490895.1 of Thaumatotibia leucotreta. Lineage (NCBI taxonomy): Eukaryota > Metazoa > Arthropoda > Insecta > Lepidoptera > Tortricidae > Thaumatotibia > Thaumatotibia leucotreta. The sequence goes on from JALPQI010021398.1 coordinate 8,075, forward strand.
CACAAAGTAAATGCCAATAAATAAACCAATTTTGTGTTGAAACCTTAGAACTAAGGATGTATCAACTATTTTTTGATATTATTCCGTCCCTTTGCATAAGCGATAAACGTATCATAATGAGCTAGAAAAAGGCACATAGCAGGCACACTACTAACATGATTAGTGGGTGACTTACCATGAAAAGTCCATGTAACTATCAGAAAAATGAGAGTTTTTTTTTTAATTTTAATGATTTTTTTATCTGTGACCTTAACAGTGATCTACCAAGTGTCGGTTAAAAAAAGATTGACTCATATATAATCCCAGAGTGCGATGAATAGTATATCATTATATTTTTTTTATTTGTATACTCTGTATCATTACATAACATTTTTGTATATTTTTTCTAGATGGTACAACATTTTTACGGCATCGATTGTTTATTTTTATTTTTGATCTATTATTTTAGATACCCAAGTATGAAATACGAGTTACCTCACTACCCATGCCTGGGTATCTCGTATGAGATTATTCAACAAAATAGTGTTTTTTTTACATTTTTCTTCTTCCGTTGGACTGGACTATTCCCACCATCCACTGGTTGTTTCTGGAACCAAAATGATTTGACCATCTTTGGTGGTAAAGTTTCTAACTTGTGACTTTAGATGCGAAACATGCAAATAAGTAATAAGACAGACTAAAGTCATAACTTTCAATGGAATTTCAGTGTGTTAATTTAGTTCAGACTTCTTGCATGCAAAGATACAAACTTAATATCTAGTTGTGAAGCTAGAAACTATTATATTAGTACTGTGTGGTAACTTAGATAAGATTATCAACACAAAGTAGTAATTAAATTGGTGAGGGCTCGCTCACCGAGGGTTCCATACCTACCTACACTATCAGTGTCATTTACGTTACATTATATTCAGGCTTTATTTCTTAATCTGTTATAAGGCTAAATACCAGAGAAATAAGCCTTATAACATATTACATACACCCGAGAAATTCGACCGGTATCCGCTAAGCCGGAATAGCCGAGTGGTTTAGGCATCAACCGCGAAAGCTGAAGACATCTTCCAATCCCAATATAGTATAAAGTAGTGTGACTACTTGAAAAAAAAAAATCAAAATAATATTTAATAAAAAATAATTTGATTTGTGTTTCACAAAACAAATCTGTATTTTTTCTTTGGTACCTATACAGGGTGTTTTTTATATCATTAGCCATATTACAATATGTGTTGGGTAAAGGCGTAAAAATATATTTGGTAAAACAAAAATAATCCATTTTTCATTATTCTTTTTGTTATAGATTTTTTTTTAAATCCCATTATCTAACGAAAGTTTGGTCACTATGATCACTTGCTTACTTTGCGTACGGCCCCACCTAGTATGCGCTTATAACTGCCAAATCAGATTGGAAAGGGTGTTTAACCCGCATAAGGTAACTAATTCAATACGTAACAAGTTTCCTACGTGTGGTGGGGAATGGAGGTGGAGCTTAACTTGCAGGTAAAACCCACGAAACAGCATTATCAGTCTATCGCATACAGTACTAATAATGAGGGTATTTTGAGTTGCGCGCCGATCTGAGGGTAGTTTGACTCGAGCGTGTTCACGCAAGCGCACTCCTTCTTTGTTTACAGAGTGCTGTACAAATGGCACATGGCATCTTGCGATCAGCCGAGCCAGCATAATTTGACCTCAAGAACGGAGTAACTTAAATGTTCCGTCATACAAACGCGTACTGGTTTACCTCAGATATCGATTCTAATGCACTCTCTAAGCAAATTGAATTGTTGATGACAACGAGCAGGTACAGGTAGGTATGCGCTTGGGCAGTTTAAATCAAATAACAATCGTGTGTGCATGTAGTTAGGACATTTTATTCATTGTTTAGTGCCGATGGTGGGGTGAGTGTCGTCGGCTGATCGGTGCTTGTGATGAACTCCTGATTGGCTAAGACTTGACTACTCAAACCTGCTACCCTTTTGTCTGCCACCGAATCGCAAGGATTGAAACAAACTTGCCTAGTGACCACAAATTATGTTTTTGCCGGATAAAAAACGGGAAAAAAAACTAAAAAAAGTGTCACTTTTTTTTTCAAAAATGTTGTGTACTGGTGATCGCGAATGACATATCCAAATTTGGCTAACGACATAACAAACACCCTGTATGACATCTAGTATTCAAATTTATATACACAGTACAGTAACTATATACTTGAAATGCAACTCAAAAAAGATTAAATAGAACAATTTCAGTTGTGCCAGAAAATATTCATACGATCACTTAGCTAGTGATGAAAGTCTAACGAAGCATTCAATGAGTCCGCGCCGCTCACAATGAAAAACGAGCATATTTAATTGTTTTATTTATTCAAAAAATATATACAACAAAAATATATGACTACAAATCCCACAGCAAATAAAAAAAAACTAAGGCTAACTGACATTTATAACAAGCCTTTATATCACCTGTCAGGATATGGGAGTTCCCTGGCTGTCAACGAAATTTTCTTTGCGGATTCCTGTCTACTATTAACTATGGTCCCATAAACTAAAATGATTATTTTATTGCCATTACCAGACTGGGTATTTACCCGATAGATGCATGATCGTGTTCCGTGCCATGTCGCGTACTTCATGTCCCAATACTGCGTAAATCTTGCGTGTCGGGCCATAGAATCACAGTTTATACTAATGCATGCGGTATTTATTCTACATGATTGAGAATAGACAGAGTTACGCCATGTTGGTACTTCATATCCCGAATGCTGCGTAAATCTTCCGTGTTGAGCCATAGAATCGGAGTTTATACTAATGCATGCATCGGACTTGATTAAATAACAATGCCAGGTTACGTACTTGCAGTATCAAAAGATACAACTTATGTAATTTTAGGAGATTTTGTTCAAATATTTGTGGTTAAAGTAAACCAGAAAAATAATAAAAACATCAGTGCTGCCGTGATAAGTTTACAGGGTAATTTGCCAAAAATTACAGTGTTTCTAATGTCACAAAAATAAGTAGGTATGTGAATTGAGGTTACTCGGTTTAGTTACTCTCATACTATAGGACCTATAGGTAAATGTATGAAACAAAATGTAACGAAACTGATAAAACATTTTCTCAAATTCGTTACAGATTTTTTCATACCTTTAGTATGAGAATAACTAAACTGAGAAATCTCAATTAACACACAAATTAGTGCGACACTTGAGACATATTTTTTTTTGTTTCATAACTGAAAAGTACGCATGAGTAACATGACGTTTACACGACATGGTCGAGTAAAAAATAACAAGGTACACATTTTCTGCAAATTACCCTATAGTTTGTTTAAATAATATTACAAGTATTTACACTTACTCTAAGGCGGCACTGATGTCATAGAATATTTTGTATAGGTACACAAATACTACACGGAAACATTCTTAACCTCTCGTGTGCCGAAAACATTTATTTCTAATAACTAGTTTACCCACGCCAAGGCATACGAGGGCTTAATACATTAAGTGTAACAAACGTCACACGTCCACATACGTTACGTCACCCACGTTACATGTAGATACACGTCTATTGCATGTCATAATTTCTAACTCGCCGGTCATATGGCCACAAATTGCACTGGCAGTAAACAGCGCTCGATCCGAGCCGTGCCGCGGCAACCTAATTCACTATTAGCTCGCGTTTGCAGCTAAGCTGTGGTTTGTGGGATTTATATAAAGCTGCTAATTTTTACGGCTCCGTATCTATGGAGAAAAGGAAACTTATTGATGATCTTATTGACCTTCTATTTATCCGTTCGTACATGTATCTGTCAAGAGTAGACCTTTTATCTCAGATGAATTTATGGATTGAATTAAATTAACAACCATATACATACCTATGCTATGATCTATACTCCCTTGAATAGTGCAATACGATACAAGTGCGAAAAAAAATGAAGCTCGAAACGAGTGGCGATATATACGATTTTCTTTTTCCTTTCCGCATGTATATCGTCAGCCGCGTGGTGACGGCCGTAAGAATACATTTGTCACCACCCCAACTCCTCCTGCGGGTGTCGTAAGAGTCGACTAAGGGATTGAAGTGTCACTGGCCACTATTTGATAAAAGATTGATGATGAGCAACAGCGTCATCGGCATAGTGGACACATTACTGTGATCGCCAATCCTCTTGCCCAGCGTGGCGATTATGGACATTTACCTCCTAATGCGTTTATACGCATAGTTAATAGGAGAGGCCTACGTTCAGCAGTGGACTATCATAGGCTGATGATGATATATATCGTACGACGTTTTTTAGTAACAGTGGTTAATATTTTGTCGGATCAATACTTCTCGCATAAAAAAAACACCAAGTGTATGTTTACGAAATTCTCCTCAGAGCCTAAAGTAATAATTTAAATCACGTGTACGTAGTTATATATCTGAATTTTAATAAAAACCTTTGCACCTAAATACCTTGTTAATCCAACATTTTATTCTCCTTTCAATTTATTTATACTCGTGCGGCAAACCTGATGATTCGCAAAAATAATTCTCACGCTTACATAGAAGCATGAATGTATAAAAAATCCGCTTATTATTCCTTTTCAACGTATTCCCGACACATCCAACTCTTTTGTTTCGATATGGGTAATGATTCGCAAAAACAATTCTCGGTTTCTGCCCAAAAAAGCGTTTCCAACAAAGGAGAGGCACAATTAAAACTTAACTCATTAATAAGGAAGATTTAGGTCGCGCCCGCGGCACCCGTTTTGACAGTATAGACGCTTAAATATTCAGTGTGATATGGGGAGCCTGTCAAAATGTATAATGAGGGATGTATTATTATGTACATTGTGTGTTTCCGCAGGGATTTGGATAGGTATGTTTTATAAAGGATTTTTAAGCTTGTAATTATTTTAAATACTTGTTATGTATTATTCTATCACATCACATCATCAGCCTAGCTCAGTCCACTGTTGCTATGCTATTCTCTTATTCACACATTTGACGCCGCGATCGTCAACGAGCTCGACGTCGAGACAGCCTTGTCCAAAATCCTAGCTGTTTTATGACATTAGGAATCGAGGCTGTGAGCGAGGTTGTGGGTGAGTTCGTCGCTGTTTTTCGTTAGAGAATACGAAGTTCGTACATTAAACGTTAAACTCTCGACGCAGTGTAGTTCCAGCTCACGCCGAGCACTAGCGTCGTTTAAAGTACATTATACTTCGCGCCTCGTCCTCGAGATTAGTAACTGTAGATATATATACACTTGTAGTTACGCCGGTAGGTGTCACCACTCTGCACTTAGTTTAGAGTTATTTTTAATTTTTTTTTTTTTTTTTATAAGTGGGTATGCCTATATTCTACTTATAGGCCGCCATCGCTTTATTCGTTCATACGCTTTCTAGTGCTCGACCACTCAAGTCACTCTTTAGGAAAACTTATCGTTAGACAATTATCGTGGATTCTCGCAAAATGCCAAAACGCAAACGTATTAAGAAATACGAAGATGATATTGAGCATCTAATGCACAAAGTGAAAAAATTAAAACGTAAAATTCAACGTAGTGAAAGTGCTTCGTCACACAGTGGTTCCAACGATGAATTTACACCTCAAGAAAACAGTGAGTAATTTTCATTTGTTCTAAAATCAAAATGACCATTGCGTAAACCTTGGCTAGTGTACTCAGATTTAACCGTTCGGGTTAAATCAAAGCACAATCTATCGGTTGGCGTTCAGTTCATTGGGGACTGATACCTAACTATCACATTTCTATTTTAAGAAAATAGTTATTAATCGTATAGAACCGCAATGCCTACAAGTTCATACTTGTACATACCTACATTAATGCACGCCGATTAGCCACTGGGGCTAAATCAACGCATGGTATGACGGTTGGCGTACAATTCACTGGGAATTGCTACCTAACTTTAAGCAAGGATAACATGCGTTATCTAATTCAGTTCAGTTTATACGACTAAAATATTAACAATTAATATGTAATTGAAGTTAAGAATACTGAAGCATAAATGGTCAGGGGCCATTCAACTATAAAGAAAGTAGGAATGCTCACGGCTAGATTAAGTAAAAGACTAACTCAGGATCGTGGATCGGCCACCTCCTAATGGAGCAGAGTCTGGATCTAGAATTTAAGAAATGATGGACGCCCTTTGATCCAACCTCCGTCTATCGTATGTCAGGTTCAAACAATAAAAGATAACATTAGGTTTATAACGTGTATTCACATATGGTCTAGCAGTTTGTAACACACTCGGTGAACTAATTAATATTGACAATAGTAAACAAGTCTTATGTTATAGCGTAAGTTAAATGCTATTCACCGGGGGAAATTTAGGAACCAGAATTTATATGCTATTTTATGTTTTAGCTTGAGGGAATCCCTTTATATAGTAGTTTACAAAACAGTAATGGCTCGGGGCATAAGAGACATACCATCCGAGGTTTAATTTGGCAGCAAACCTTATATAGGAAATTTATAAATACCTGTCTACTCTACTAGGTACCGGTGGATTTAAATAGAAACCGTGATTTGTGGTTGGTGCTCTTCACTAGACTCTCATGAATACTTCTCCGCTGCCAGACATGGGTGGGCCGGAGCAGTGAACAGGACCAGACCTCCGAGTTTACCGCCGGTGACCCGTAGTGCAGACTCAGGACTCCAGGATGATGAAAAGATCGACGCAATAAAATTACACTATCCACAGGACCGAAGATTTAGGAAGATGAAATAAGTAGATGAAAATATGTCACTAGCAATAAAAATAAAAAAACCTGGAACAATGGAGACAATATTTGGTTAAATTCTAGGAAATTATTCATACCTATCTATCAAGAGCTTTTATATGTAATTAAACACGTGAACCACGGGTTTAATAAAACACTTACCAGTTTATAAGCTGGTTTTTTTTTTTTTATTGAAATAAGGTTAGCGGTCCATGTGCGTGCAGGTCAAAATGGCGTTTGCTGGAAAAGAAATTTATCTTATGAAATTGACAATTCACAATATCGAAAGCCATCCTAGGCATTATAGTGAGGAACACCTCATTTTACTACTTACCAAATGTTGAATTGGTGTTAACAAATCCTTATTATACTAGAACGAACAGGACTATATATTCATGTTGCTAAGTTGAGAGAAATACCGGGCGCGGCTGAAACAAAAATTACATTGATCAACTTATGAAAGAGATTTTAGAGGGATGATTATGCATCCCTGTACTTGTACTAACAAAATACTTACCATTTCCACGTGATTGGGATCCAATGGTTAAATTTTAGATGCTCACATATCGTATGCCGGATTCCCAATGACGAGACGACATTTTGGGCCGAACCAGAGAGAACCGCGTCGGCGATCGCAGCGCCACCTTTTGTGCTCGTGCGAAAGACTTGGACACAAATCGATCCTTACCAACAATTAAAATTTTATAGAAATATGTTCCTAGAAATTGAGATAAACCATTTTAAAGGTAAATTGTAAATAATACGTCTTGACAATAAAAATCTAACATGTTTTCTAAAACCGGGCGTGTGGAACGGATTTTGGACCATAGACAAGCACACCTGTCAAACGTCATATGCCAAATCAATGTATCAGGAACATAACCTAGCAAAAGAACGTAAACAACGGAAACAAATCGCATTTATAATGTCCTTTCAAGTTAATTATTAAGAAGACATATAGTCTGAATGTGCGTAGTGTTGTGATTAACCTAAACTGGCAGTGCAACACAGGCAGAACGGTATTAACCAATGGAATGCATGAGGACACCACTATCACACACAAGGTAAATTCTTACTTACAAAAAGCTATCACAAGACAAGTCTCCACCTCTATTCTATTTTCCCATGATATTGCCCGAGTCTAGGGCATACTACACGTTAAATTCATCCCTGCTAAACCAACGAAAACTTGATGAAATGCTCAGTATAAATTATATCCATTAAGATGTCTAGACACACGGTCCAAAGTGTTACAGTTCATCTTTAGTTGGGTTAAAAAAAAAATTAAATTAAAAATTTAATTTTTTTTTTTTTGAAGAGAAAGAAAGTAGGTGAGAAGGAAAAAAAAAACCCGCAGGAGACAGGTTAATGCATGGCTTAAGCAGGATAGGTTAATTGCGTAAAGCCGTTAGTAAGCAGGTATCAGAGTATGTTAAGTATTAGTTAGGAGTTGATGAGGGGATATAAGTGCAAAAGGGTGGCATAAGCTTGATTAAGTTAGTTGATTGCGAATTAAGCATTAATAAGCGAAAGTAAGGGTGTTTAGTAGTTAGTAAGGAATAAAGTAAAATTATCGTTCACGGTTTTAAGAGTGGAAGTAAACTGCTAAATGTACGGTAACACTTAGGAATATAAATTTATTCTAAACAAAACCTAAACCTAAAGAGGGAGTACGAATGCTGATCAGGCATGTACCATAAAAACTAGCTATAGGGCTAAATAATATACGACTAAACAAGAAAATCTACTTGGTAGACCATCGAGGACGATGTCAGAACTTAATAATAAAATCCAGGACAACCTGAGACTCAACGAAACTTATCGATTACTCTTACACTACAATTATATCGTGGTGAATCTGCAGCTTCTACCCACGAGACTTAACCGCTAATAAATAATAGAAATGCTTAATAGGACTACCTAATATCTAGGCGTTTGTGTCTTTTACTTTATTAAAGAAAATGCCTATTTATTTACACACGAGGTAGCAAAGGGAATGCTAGAATGACTAGCTGATTCACTGTTACTAGATCTCGAAAGGGTATTTTGACCAAGTCAAAATCACTGGAAGATAGTTTTTAAATGCACTTCTTTCAGCAGAATTCCTCTTGGTTAGAGATAACTCAATCACTATGATAAGGTTTCCCTACTTAGGAGAATAAATCGTTAAAATGTATTTTTTTTTTTATGACTAAATAGTCAGAAGAATCTCAGCAAAGATATTAGTGTTGAAGGATTAAGGTTCCTCTATGAGTCTTTATAAGGACAGAATAGGGAATTTTGTTGGTTTCCGTATGCATCCGGAACCGTATAGTAAGGTTAATGTAGACAGAGTCTCATTCCTTATATAATAAGTATTGGATATATCTAGGTCTCAGAACGAAAGACGAGTACCGTTAGGATGACGGCTCGGCTTCGCCAGGGCGGACTATATCCTTTATATGAAAGTTTCCTAGAAGTTTCCCTTCTAAGGACTTTAGAGTATAGACAAGTGGTCCTAATTTTTTGTGTACAACACATTTTTCGTACCGGGGTGCTAATTTTGCTGAAAAGTATTTAGCGGCATTCGACAATGGAAAACATTTCTTATAAGCCATTTGGCCCTCTTCGAGTTCTACGTTACGCTTCCTCATGTTATAATGCTTAGCGTTACGATCATGGGAGGCAAGCAACGAGTTTTTAACCTTCTGGAAAACTACTTTGAGTTCTTTCAATTTTTCAGAAAGGTTATCACTAGTATCCAGATGGATGGAATTTTGATCTATAGGACCATCATCGTTATATAGAGAACCTTCTAGAATCATCTGACGACCGTGCGTCAAGAAATACGGCGTGTGTTTGGTGACCTCGTGTTTGGCATTATTGAGAGCACATTGGATCTCCGCAAGGTTCTTGTCCCAGTTACGGTGATCAGAACGCACGTAAGATGCAATGGTTCTTACCAGCTCGCGGTTTACGCGTTCCGTCTGGTTAGTTTGAGGATGATATCTAGGGTTATAGAAAATATGAGGGACACTGTATTTATTCATCAGGTCTCTAAAATCTTTGGAGGTAAATTGAACACCATTGTCACAGAAGAGATATTTGGGTACCCCATGTACTAGAAAGATTCCTTTTTCCATGCACTTAACGATTGCTTTCGCCGTTACAGTGCGCAAAGGAAATAAAGTTACATATTTACTGAAATAATCAGTACATACGAAGATATATTGATTTCTCATATAAGATGGAGGAAATGGACCAAGAATATCACAGGAAATTGCTTCGCCTGGTGACGATACACGTCTGGGAGATCCCATAAGACCAGGTCGAGCCAAATTAACAGGTTTATAGGTCTTGCAAATTTCACAAGAGTCTACGTATTCTTTTACATCTTGAAACAAGGTAGGCCAATAATAGACATCGGCTATTTTAGAATGAGTCTTGGACACCCCAAAATGTCCAGCAGTAGGATCATCATGATACTTATTTAACACATCTTTCCGCTTCTCATAAGGAACTACCAGCTTCCAGTCAAATTGATCTGTCAGACGATATTTATTCTTAGAGAAACGATACAGTTGATTATTTTCTATTTTAAAATTTGGAAAAAGAGAAGGTTTTTCGATAACCTTATTATATAAATCTTGGTACCATGGATCTTGTGATGATGGAACATCAAGGGAACTAATGTGAACACGCGATAAACAATCCGGTATGACGTGTTCTTTTCCTTTACGGTGAATAATCCCAAAGTTAAATTGACTTAGTCTACAAGCCCAACGGTTCAAACGTCCCGTCGGATTTTTCAAATTAGAGAACCATTTCAGCGATGCGTGGTCTGTCACAATAAAACACTTTCTACCCTCTACATAGGCTCTGTATTGTTCTAACCCATAGAGCACTGCTAAGAGTTCCCTCTCGGTAGCTGAATAATTAGTCTCTTGTTGATTCAGCGTACGGCTGCAATACGCGATCGGATGGTCCACGCCGTCGTATTTCTGAGTGAGAACCGCTCCAATGGCGAAAGAGGATGCATCAGTATGTATAAAGAATTCTTCATTGAAATTAGGACATTTAAGAATAGGTGCTGATACTAAGGCAGACTTAAGTAAGTTAAAAGAATCATTAGCTTCATTTGACCAGACAAATTTTATCTTTTTGCTGGTAAGTCGTGATAACGGACGAGCTATTTTTGCAAAGTTATTTATAAAACGGCGGTACCAACCGCACATACCAAGAAAACGTTTGACAGCTTTAGCGTCATCTGGAGTTGGGAAATTTACTATAACCTCCACTTTAGAGGGGTCGGTTCTGAGACCGTGTTTGTCAATAAGATATCCTAAATACTTGAGTTCACTCCTACAGAAAAGTGATTTCCTCATATTAATAGTTAAGTTTGCCGATTTTAGTTTTTCAAAAACGGCCTTTAGTAACCGAAGATGTTCTTGAAAGTCTGAAGTACAGATAATTATGTCATCAATGTAACAAAACACCTTGTTATCAAATTCAGCCGTAAAAAGAGTATCCATTAGGCGTTGCATAGTTGCACTCGCTCCGACTAAACCGAAACACATGCGTTTATAATGAAAAAGACCTTTACCAGGCACGGTGAAGCTAGTTTTTTCTTTGGACTGTTCACTTAGAGGTATTTGATGATACGCAGCACTTAAGTCAAGAGATGTTAGAAATTTTGCATCACGTAAGTTATCTAGAATGTAATGAACGTAAGGTACTGGGTAAGCGTCAGATTTGGATACCGAGTTCAACTTCCTACTGTCCAAGCATAATCTCAAATCCCCGTTAGGTTTTTCGACCATAACGACTGGTGAGTTCCAAGGCGAGTGGGAAGGTTCTACTATTCCCGCTTGTAACATACGACTTACTTCATCTTCTAACGCTGCTTGTTTATTAGGACTAAGTCTGTAGTACTTTTGTTTGATAGGAGGTGAATCCCCCGTGTCAATAACATGTTCAATTAAGTGAGTTTTACCTAGGCCAACTTTATCCGTATCAATTTGATCGTAAAACTTTTTAGTAGCTTCGAGCTGACATTTCTGTTCCTGATTTAACGAATCGTAAGTTATTAAGCCTGTGTCAGTAGGTACAAAATCA
>JALPQI010021399.1:0-15202 GCA_025490895.1 Thaumatotibia leucotreta
AGTCGTCATAGACTCTTACTGCTGGCTGCACAAGGGAGCCTTCGCCTGTGCTGATAAGTTAGCACGAGGAGAAGACACTGACATGTGAGTACCTAACAGATTGGATATTCAAATTTAAATTCATTTATTTTGCAAGAACATTCAGGTGTTGAGGGTAAATTTTTAATGTTTTTGTGTGAAAAATATAGTACCTGTCTATTTATCGGAATAGAATGGTATTAAATGGTCTAAGCATTATTTATTTTGTGGGTTTGCTAACCATTTGATTGATTTTCAACCCCCTATATAACTTATTTTAATTGTTGACTAAAACTCTTGCTTCACATGCAGGTAAATTCAACAATACATTGTGCATAGGTTTTAGGTAACAAATAAATTAAAAATAGCCTTTTATTTCTTGTACAAGCTATATGTTTTTAAGTATTTATAATAGATTTGAGAGGAAATCCGTAAATTTCGAGGATTGGTCTCACTCACTCTAATGACTCCTTTGTTTGAGTGACAGAGAAAAATCCTCAAAATTTACTAATTACGATTTTCGTGGTAATAGGCCAGGTCTATTTCTAAAAACTGCTATAATTGTCAATCCTGAGCAGTTTTGTTGTAACAATATTACTAAGTTTATTTTATAAAGTGTTCAAGTCACTTTATTTTTGGTATTTTACTTGGGTATGCATGGTTCAAGTCATCAGATACTCAAGTGACAAATCTCTGATTCCAGACATATCAAGTACTGCATGAAGTATGTGAACATGCTCCTGTCAAAGAACATCAAGCCAATACTGGTGTTTGATGGGCGGCACCTGCCGGCAAAAGCCATGACTGAAGCTAAAAGGAGAGAGTAAGTGCTATAACTTATAGTATAGGTTTACACGGGCTAAATTTCCGCAACTTGATGTCAAAAAATTTGCGCCTATTTTGCGTGATGGGTTGTCGGCACTACTCTTGCCAACCCAGCTCTACCAGAAAGCCTAGCAGACCCTTGATGTTGCCGACGACTTCTGGGAGAGACCTCGGGGATCGGAGGTGTTGTGCCCGGTATTCTGCCACCCCTGGACACATGAGAATGACATGGACGGCTGTCTCTTTCTCCTCCAAGCAGGCTCTGCATAGGGGGCTGTCTGTAACACCTATATTAAACAAGTGTTTGTTTAGTGAGGTGTGGCCTGTTAATGTTATAGCTCCAGTGAGGAGATGGAGCTGTGACCTTTTCATCAGTTTCAGCCTCTGTGACAACCCGGGGTTGATTGTCAGTAGGGGTTCTTTTGATTGCCTATAAGTACCTGGGTCTGACCAATACTTCTGGTGTTGGTCTTGTGCTATACCTTTAATCCTTTGTTTGTTTGATAAGGATCTGCACAGGTATTGAATTCAAATCCATTGTACTGAATACTGATCCTTAGCAACCACAGACGAGGAATTAAACAATGAAATGAAACTGCATTTATACACCAGTTTAGGTAAAAAAACTGAAAATAAAATTAATGAGGATTTTCTGTCTTATGATTTCAGGTCTCGAGACATATCAAAGAAAAGAGCAGCTGAATTATTAAGCCTTGGAAAGGTATTCAATAGTTTTTTTTGTTTTTTTTTTTATTCAGTTTATCTTTGTGTCCCACTGCTGAGCAAAGGCCTCTCCCCTCAAACTCGTGGAGTATATTTATTAAGTCATGTTTTTCTAATGTTTATAAATAAGTATAATTATATTATGGTAGGAAGGAAGGATTAAGGTAGGAAAGAAAGAAAGAAAATACATTTATTGCGCAACTACAAATACACATAGAAAATTAAGATAAATTCTTACATCTACAGAGAAAAACACATAGATAAATTCTGGAAATACAGACACAAAAAAAACAAGGAGGTGAAAAATAAGTGTGCTGTTGTAGGAGCTGCGATTGGGTAGTACTCAGGAAAAAGTCAAGTCATTAATTATGAATTTTAATTATTTAAGCATAGTCAATTAGTCCGCAAAGTGTTGTAGTCTTTCATAGTATAGAAAAAAGAAGTAAAACAAAAGAAGGACAATATCTATTTTGGCAACCTGGAAACATGGTTACATTACTACGTACTAATCCCCTTTTTCATAAACGTCTAACTTAATAAGCCCCTAGTAAGTTAGTCTTGTTAGCCCCTTTCGATCTTATTAATATGTCATGAGACTCGTGAGACGGAGAGGAACAAACAATAATAGGGATGATGACTGTAGTTAAAATAAATTATGTAATACACGAAGATATTATTACTAAGATGTAGATTGCAGTAATTTTTGTACAGAACTTCTATTTAATAAATTGAAAAGAACTTAAAAGAGTAGGCCATTTGGCAGTACTCAAACGTGACGTCACTTTTGAGTATTTCATATAAAATTCCATAGTGGTGATCGTTTTGACAGTTCGAAAAAAAGATGCTGATTTGACTTACCAGTTATCATCCCTATTAACGTCTTGTTAAGTTAGGAGACTTTATGAATAAGCGGTTAATTCCGGCGTGAACTGACGTCCATCAATCCTATCCTATTGTATTTTGACGGGTGTCAGGTGAATTACTATAATAATTAATTGAATCAGGCGTTACTTTGCGGAAGTCCATATTAAAAGAAGAACAACATTGCTTTGCTCTTCCGCGATACAGAACGTGTAGTTAATTTGTGTAACCCGCTATAATTACTTGCAATTAATTTAATGCAAAAAATACGCAAGTAATTATAGCGGGTTACACTAATTATCTACACGTTCTGTATCGCGGAAGAGCAAAGCAATATTGTTCTTCTTTTTTTTGACTATAATACTCTATTCATCTACATACTGGAATCCCGGTTTGCAATAAAGGGTATCTCTTGGCGTTTCAACCGCTTCATTCTCTTCCTCACATATTCTGGACAAATGAGTCACGATAACTGTAATTTGATAAAACTGTATACTATAGTATACTCTATCCAATACAATCCCGATTTAAATATATTGATTATTTTGGCTCACTTTAGAATAAACTAGCGACCCGGCTGCGCACGGGTACTATACCTACATAAAAACCTTCCTCTTGAATTACTCTACCTATTAAAAAAAATCTCATCAAAATCCGTTGCGTAGTTTTAAAGATTTAAGCGTACAAACGGACAGAAAAAGTGACTTTATTTTATACTATGTAGTCTTGACATATACCATAGATCAAGCAAACGTATCTACTTAGCGTGTCAAATGAACTCAGTAAAATCTACTGAGTTGTCCGTCTTTAATCGTAGCTTGCAGCTTTCGGGCGTCAAATTTTGTAAGTTGAAGTGACCAAAAACATTAATAATGCCTCCTTAAGTAATATTAATTGCAACAACACAAAACAATATGAATACTCAAGGGCCTGAGACATATTTAAAATCATAGGCAAGTAACAACTTCAGTACAAAATCTGACACGCTCGGCCGCCATACAAATGAATGAACTTGTTTCTTCTATCCAAATCTAATTCTGTGTATGTAAAACAGCCCTAAAACCCTACTTTTAGATAGAAGAAGCCCGCTCATACATGCGTCGCAGCGTAGACATAACGCACGGCATGGCGCTCCGCCTCATCCAGGAGTGTCGGCGGCGCCGCGTCGACTGCATCGTGGCGCCCTACGAGGCCGACTCGCAGCTCGCTTACTTGAACATTAGGAACATTGCCCAGCTGGTTATTACTGAGGACTCGGATTTGATACTGTTCGGTTGCACCAAGGTGAGTATTGATGCGCATGCACTTAACAAAAGTTCTGGTGAAAAAAAAAAAAAAAAAAAAAAAAAAAAAAAAAAAAAAAAAAAAAAAACTCGGACTCGGATTTGATACTGTTCGGTTGTACGAAGGTGAGTATTGATGCGCATGCACTTAACAACAGTTCTGGTGACCGGGCGTTTAAAAAAAAAAATCCCAGATGACTCTTCTAGATCTGGCCCCAATTTCACCACATTGACAAGTCCTACGATTGTAAATTTACTGTTTCTCCAATCTGGGGCGTCTATAGGCTACAGTTACCGTTTACCATCGGAAGGGCCGTGCGTTTGTTTACCACCAACATAAAATGTAGTGCTAGAACTTTAATAAATCAGCAGTAATTAACTAGTTTTTTGCGAAGCAAAATTACAATTGTCACAAAAAACATGACAATTGTAGCGAAATTCCGACATATGCCGAATCTCATGTCAAGATTGAATGAGAATTGTACTAAACCTTGCGACAATTGTCTGACAATTGATGAGCATGCACTTAACAAAAGTTCTGGTGACCGGGCATTTAAAAAAAAAAAATTACCCAGATGATTCTTCTAGATCTGGAAGTGTTAGGGCTCATTCGAATCAGAATAGCGTGGACATAACGCACGGCATGGCGCTCCGCCTCATCCAGGAGTGTCGGCGGCGCCGCGTCGACTGCATCGTGGCGCCCTACGAGGCCGACTCGCAGCTCGCTTACTTGAACATTAGGAACATTGCCCAGCTGGTTATTACTGAGGACTCCGATTTGATACTGTTCGGTTGTACGAAGGTGAGTATTGATGCGGATGCACTTAACAACAGTTCTGGTGACCAAGCGTTAAAAAAAAAACCCAGATGATTCTTCTAGATCTGGACGTGTTTGGGCTCATTCAAATCAGAATCACGAGCTAGTTCGATCTAGATTCTAAAAAGAATGTCCTGAAAATTTCAAAGTCAAATCTTCATATAGAAAGATTTCTTTGGATGCACTGTTAGACACATTCCTGAAATATTACTATAAGTAGAACAAAAGTTCTGGTGACCGGGCGTTTAAATAAGAATAAAAAAAAAAAAAATCAAAAAAAAAACCAGATGACTCTTCTAGATCTGGAAGTGTTTGGGCTCACCAGATGATTCTTCTAGATCTGGAAGTGTTTGGGCTCATTCGAATCAGAATAGCGTGGACATAACGCACGGCATGGCGCTCCGCCTCATCCAGGAGTGTCGGCGGCGCCGCGTCGACTGCATCGTGGCGCCCTACGAGGCCGACTCGCAGCTCGCTTACTTGAACATTAGGAACATTGCCCAGCTGGTTGTTACTGAGGACTCGGATTTGATACTGTTCGGTTGTACGAAGGTGAGTATTGATGCGGATGCACTTAACAACAGTTCTGGTGACCAAGCGAAAAAAAAAAACCCAGATGCCTCTTCTAGATCTGGAGTTGTTAGTTCATATAAATATTTTTTTGAGTAATTTTTGAAGACCGAGTGGCCGAGGGGTACAGGCATCAGCCGCGAAAGCTGAGTACGTGGGTTCGATCCCCACCTCGGACATAGGTGATCTTGGTCGTTTTTCTTTGGTATATGACATCTAATATTTATAATTTATATAGTATTGAGTAGTGTGACTACTGGAGAAAAATTAAAAGTACAAATCAAAATATTTAGTTAATACATAATTTGATTTGTGTTTTTGCAATATGTTTAATTTTTGACTCTTCTGGTCACGAAAGAAAACTTCGATTTTTTTTTGAGAAAAACCGTGTTTGTACGGGACATCGGTGGACTTTTTCGTGGTAAAAAAAAAATCAGATGATTCTTCTACATCTGGAAGTGTTTGTGCTCATTCGAATCAGAATAGCGTGGACATAACGCACGGCATGGCGCTCCGCCTCATCCAGGAGTGTCGGCGGCGCCGCGTCGACTGCATCGTGGCGCCCTACGAGGCCTCGCAGCTCGCTTACTTGAACATTAGGAACATTGCCCAGCTGGTTATTACTGAGGACTCGGATTTGATACTGTTCGGTTGTACGAAGGTGAGTATTGATGCGCATGCACTTAACAAGAGTTCTGGTGACGAGAAGAGCAAAAAAAAAAAAAAAAAAAAAAAAAAAAAAAAAAAAAAAAAAAAAAAAAAAAAAAAAAAAAAAAAAAAAAAAAAAAAAAAAAAAAAAAACCAGATGATTCTTCTAGATCTGCAAGTGTTTGGGCTCATTCGAATCAGAATAGCGTGGACATAACGCACGGCATGGCGCTCCGCCTCATCCAGGAGTGTCGGCGGCGCCGCGTCGACTGCATCGTGGCGCCCTACGAGGCCGACTCGCAGCTCGCTTACTTGAACATTAGGAACATTGCCCAGCTGGTTATTACTGAGGACTCTGATTTGATACTGTTCGGTTGTGCGAAGGTGAGTATTGGTGCGCACGCACTTAACAAAAGTTCTGGCGTTTAAAAAAAAACCCAAATGATTCTTCTAGATCTGGCCCCAATTTCACCACATTGACAAGTCCTGCAATTGTAAATTTACTGTTTCTCCAATCTGGGGCGTCTATAGGCTACAGTTACCGTTTACCATCGTAAGGGCCGTGCGTTTGTTTACCACCAACATAAAATGTAGTGCTAGAACTTTAATAAATCAGCAGTAATTAACTAGTTTTTTGCGAAGCAAAATTACAATTGTCACAAAAAACATGACAATTGTAGCGAAATTCCGACATATGCCGAATCTCATGTCAAGATTGAATGAGAATTGTACTAAACCTTGCGACAATTGTCTGACAATTGATGAGCATGCACTTAACAAAAGTTCTGGTGACCGGGCTTTAAAAAAAAAAAACCCAGATGATTCTTCTAGATCTGGAAGTGTTTGGGCTCATTCGAATCAGAATAGCGTGGACATAACGCACGGCATGGCGCTCCGCCTCATCCAGGAGTGTCGGCGGCGCCGCGTCGACTGCATCGTGGCGCCCTACGAGGCCGACTCGCAGCTCGCTTACTTGAACATTAGGAATTGCCCAGCTGGTTATTACTGAGGACTCGGATTTGATACTGTTCGGTTGTACGAAGGTGAGTATTAATGCGTATGCACTGAACAAAAGTTCTGAAAAAAAAAAAAAAAAAAAAAAAAAAACCAGATGATTCTTCTAAATCTGGAAGTGTTTGGGCTCATTCGAATCAGAATAGCGTGGACATAACGCACGGCATGGCGCTCCGCCTCATCCAGGAGTGTCGGCGGCGCCGCGTCGACTGCATCGTGGCGCCCTACGAGGCCGACTCGCAGCTCGCTTACTTGAACATTAGGAACATTGCCCAGCTGGTTATTACTGAGGACTCGGATTTGATACTGTTCGGTTGTACGAAGGTGAGTATTGGTGCGGATGCACTTAACAAAAGTTCTGGTGAACGGGCGTTTTCTTAATAAAAATCCCCGATGATTCTTCTAGATCTGGACGTGTTTTTGCTCATTCGAATCAGAATCATGAGCTAATTCGATCTAGATTATGAAAAGAATGTCCTAACAATTTCAAAGGCAAATCTTCATATCGAAAGATTTCTTTGGATGCACTGTTAGACACATTCCTGAAATATTACTATAAGTACTTTATACTACATACAAAAAATAAAAGTCTTTCGTTGAGTACTTGAACATTAGGAACATCGCCCAGCTGGTTATTACTGAGGACTCTGATTTGATACTGTTCGGTTGTACGAAGGTTAGTATTGATGCGCATGCACTTAATGGAAAAAAAAAACCAGATGATTCGTCTATGCATTGGGAACATTGCCCAGCTGGTTATTACTGAGGACTCGGATTTGATACTGTTCGGTTGTACGAAGGTGAGTATTGATGCGGATGCACTTAACAACAGTTCTGGTGAACGGGCGTTTTCTTAATAAAAATCCCCGATGATTCTTCTAGATCTGGACGTGTTTTTGCTCATTCGAATCAGAATCATGAGCTAATTCGATCTAGATTATGAAAAGAATGTCCTAACAATTTCAAAGGCAAATCTTCATATCGAAAGATTTCTTTGGATGCACTGTTAGACACATTCCTGAAATATTACTATAAGTACTTTATACTACATACAAAAAATAAAAGTCTTTCGTTGAGTACATGAACATTAGGAACATCGCCCAGCTGGTTATTACTGAGGACTCTGATTTGATACTGTTCGGTTGTACGAAGGTTAGTATTGATGCGCATGCACTGAACAAAACTTCTGAAAAAAAAAAAAAGAAAAAAAAAAAAAAACCCTGATGATTCTTCTACATCAGGAAGTGTTTGGGCTCATTCGAATCAGAATAGCGTGGACATAACGCACTTACTTACTTGAACATTAGGAACATTGCCCAGCTGGTTATTACTGAGGACTCGGATTTGATACTGTTCGGTTGTACGAAGGTGAGTATTGGTGCGGATGCACTTAACAAAAGTTCTGGTGACCGGGCGTAAAAAAAAAACCCAGATGATTCTTCTAGATCTGGAAGTGTTTGGGCTCATTCGAATCAGAATAGCGTGGACATAACGCACGGCATGGCGCTCCGCCTCATCCAGGAGTGTCGGCGGCGCCGCGTCGACTGCATCGTGGCGCCCTACGAGGCCGACTCGCAGCTCGCTTACTTGAACATTACGAACATTGCCCAGCTGGTTATTACTGAGGACTCGGATTTGATACTGTTCGGTTGTACGAAGGTGAGTATTGATGCGCATGCACTTGACAAAAATTCTGGTGACCGTGCGTTTAAAAAAAAAAACCAGATGATTCTTCTAGATCTGGAAGTGTTTGGGCTCATTCGAATCACAATAGCGTGGACATAACGCACGCTCGCTTACTTGAACATTAGGAACATTGCCCAGCTGGTTATTACTGAGGACTCTGATTTGATACTGTTCGGTTGTACGAAGGTGAGTATTGATGCGCATGCACTTAACAAAAATTCTACGGACGAAAAAAAAAAAAAAAAAAAAAAAAAAAAAAAAAAAAAAAAAAAAAAAAAAAAACCAGACGATTCTTTTAGATCTGGAAGTGTTTGGGCTCATTCGAATCAGAATAGCGTGGACATAACGCACGGCATGGCGCTCCGCCTCATCCAGGAGTGTCGGCGGCGCCGCGTCGACTGCATCGTGGCGCCCTACGAGGCCGACTCGCAGCTCGCTTACTTGAACATTAGGAACATTGCCCAGCTGGTTATTACTGAGGACTCGGATTTGATACTGTTCGGTTGTACGAAGGTGAGTATTGGTGCGTATGCACTTAAGAAAAGTTCCGGTGACCGGGCGTTTAAAAAAAAAAAATAAACTAAAATAAAAATAAAAAAATCCCAGATGATTCTTCTAGATCTGGAAGTGTTTGGGCTCATTCGAATCAGAATAGCCTACGAGGCGGACTCACAGGTCGCTTACTTGAACATTAGGAACATTGCCCAGCTGGTTATTACTGAGGACTCGGATTTGATACTGTTCGGTTGTACGAAGGTGAGTATTGGTGCGTATGCACTTTACAACAGTTCTGAAAAAAAAAAAAAAAAAAAAAAAAAAAAAAAAAAAAAAAAAAAAAAAAAAAACCCTGATGATTCTTCTAGATCTGGAAGTGTTTGGGCTCATTCGAATCAGAATAGCGTGGACATAACGCACGGCATGGCGCTCCGCCTCATCCAGGAGTGTCGGCGGCGCCGCGTCGACTGCATCGTGGCGCCCTACGAGGCCGACTCGCAGCTCGCTTACTTGAACATTAGGAACATTGCCCAGCTGGTTATTACTGAGGACTCTGATTTGATACTGTTCGGTTGTACGAAGGTGAGTATAGGTGCGCATGCACTTAATAAAACTTCTGAAAAAAAAAAAAAAAAAAAAAAAAAAAAAAAAAAAAAAAAAAAAAAAAAAAAAAAAAAAAAACCAGATGATTCTTCTAGATCTGGAAGTGTTTGGGCTCATTCGAATCAGAATAGCGTGGACATAACGCACGGCATGGCGCTCCGCCTCATCCAGGAGTGTCGGCGGCGCCGCGTCGACTGCATCGTGGCGCCCTACGAGGCCGACTCGCAGCTCGCTTACTTGAACATTAGGAACATTGCCCAGCTGGTTATTACTGAGGACTCTGATTTGATACTGTTCGGTTGTACGAAGGTGAGTATTGATGCGGATGCACTTAACAAAAGTTCTGGTGACAGAAAAAAAATAAAAAAAAAATAAAAAAACCAGATGATTCTCTGCATCGTGGCGCCCTACGAGGCCGACTCGCAGCTCGCTTACTTGAACATTAGGAACATTGCCCAGCTGGTTATTACTGAGGACTCGGATTTGATACTGTTCGGGTGTACGAAGGTGAGTATTGATGCGGATGCACTTAACAACAGTTCTGGTGACCGGGCGTTTTAAAAAAAAAATCCCAGATGATTCTTCTAGATCTCGACGTGTTTGGGCTCATTCGAATCAGAATCACGAGCTAATTCGATCTAGATTATAAAAATAATGTGTAATTTTCAAAGCGATTTGGCTTCATATCGAGAGATTTCTTTGGATGCACTGTTAGGACACATTCCTAAAATATTACTATAAATACTTTGTACTCTACATATAAAAAATAAAAGTTTTTCGTTCTTTATTATAACGGAATAAAATAAGAACGTATAATTATTTTATACATTACATATAAATATACATCGTATTCTTATTTTAAACATTATCAGGTGGGTATGTGACTGTCTCGTTCTTAAACGAACTAGTCTTAAATGTTTTCAACACCTTAATTCTGAAATGCATAGTGATATATACATATATGCATCATGTATTCTGGACTCTATTGACAGCATCTCAGAATTCAAATTTGTATAAGTTTTTGTCAAGGTCATGCATTTAAGGGTTAAACAGCTTCAAAATAAACAAAAACTCTCAATTTCCAGGTCCTCTTCAAAATGGATCTCGACGGCACAGGCACTCTAGTGGAAACCGCCAAACTACCCCTCGTGATGCGATGCCCCATAGAACACTACCGCTTCGACAAATTCCGACAAATGTGTATCATGTCCGGCTGTGATTACTTAGCTTCGCTACCTGGCATCGGATTGGCTAAAGCGAGGCAATTTGTAAATGCCACACAGGACAGCAATTTTGCCAATGTATGTATATTTTCATTACCACATCTCTTCAACAATAAGTTCTGGCAAATGTGTATCATGTCCGGCTGTGATTACTTAACTTCGCTGCCTGGTATCGGACTGGCTAAAGCGAGGCAATTTGTTAATGCCACACAGGACAGCAATTTCGCCAATGTATGTATATTTTCATTTCCAAAACCCTTCACCGCATCTCTTCAACAATAGCACTGCCACTTCGACAAATGTGCATCATGTCAGGCTGTGATTACTTAGCTTCGCTGCCTGGTATCGGACTGGCTAAAGCGAGACAGTTTGTTAATGCCACACAGGACAGCAATTTTGCCAATGTATGTATATTTTAATTTCCAAAACCCTTCACCGCATCTCTTCAACAATAGCACTGCCACTTCTACAAATGTGCATCATGTCTGGCTGTGATTACTTAGCTTCGCTGCCTGGTATCGGACTGGCTAAAGCGAGGCAATTTGTCAATGCCACACAGGACAGCAATTTCGCCAATGTACGTATATTTTAATTTCCAAAACCCTTCACCACATCTGTGTGTATCTTGTCCAGCTGTGATTACTTAGCTTCGCTGCCTGATATCGGACTGGCTAAGGCGAGGCAATTTGTTAATGCCACACAGGACAGCAATTTTGCCAAAGTATGTATACTTTCATTACCACATCTCTTCAATAATAAGTTCTGGCAAATGTACATAATGTCCGGCTGTGATTACTTAGCTTCGCTGCCTGGTATTGGACTGGCTAAAGCGAGGCAGTTTGTTAATGCCACACAGGACAGCAATTTTGCCAATGTATGTATATTTTCATTACCGCATCTCTTCCACAATAGCACAGCCACTTCAACAAGTTCTGGTGAATGTGCATCATGTCTGGCTGTGATTACTTAGCTTCACTGCCTGGCATCGGATTGGCTAAAGCGAGGCAATTTGTAAATGCCACACAGGACAGCAATTTTGCCAATGTATGTATATTTGTGAGAGTCAGAATGGCGGGTGTACCTCTACAAATACAAAATTCGACTATACTAAGAAAATGTACTATTTAGTACCTATTTAAAAAAAAATTGTACCCCTCCGTACAAAAAGTTATTACAATGTTCAGGTACACCCGCCGTTCTGACTGTCAAGACGGCGGGTGTATGCTGGTTTACCGGGAAGCTATTGATTATCGACAAATCCTATTGACTCGAAAAAATGTACTAAATTTGTACTTTCATGTGCACTTTAAATTTTAGTAATATAATTTGTAATCGCGGAGTTATGTAAAATTTACTTTTTTCGATTCTTCGTCTTCTTCCTAGCGTTTATTTACCGGTTTTCTACGGTTCAAGGAAAAAAAAAAATTAAGTAGGTATGTAAGTGTATCTAACTAAGTACCTACTCACTTATTTTTTTAACTCTAGAGAAGAACGAATGTCGATTCACTAAAGCTGGCGCAGATTTGACAGATTTTCTATGAAAACAGCTGTCACTCAGTACAAATTCCGCGCCAGCTTTAGTAAATCGACGTATTACACTTGTATATAAAACTTACTAAAGGTTTCCTTTTATATTTTACACCAAAAACACTTTTGTAATGAAATAAATAAGACTCATTGCATTATTGTCATTATATTTTATATTTATATACTTGTTATCTATCACATTTTATTATCAATCAGATTTTTTTGGCAATCACATATTAACTAAAACTTAAACTTTTACAAAGAATTAGCACATACAGGGTGTTAAATACAAATGGGTCAGTGAGGGCAGCTATAAGCTTTAAGCTTGAACCGTAGAAAACCAGGAAATAACCGCTAGGAAGAAGACGAAGAATCGAAAAAAGTAAATTTGCATAACTCCGCGATTACAAATTATATTACTAAAATTTAAACTGCATATGAAAGTACAAATTTAGTACATTTTTTTGAGTCTATAGGATTTGTCGATAATCAATAGCTTCCCGGTAAACCAGCATACACCCGCCGTCTTGACAGTCAGAACGGCGGGTGTACCTGAACATTGTAATAACTTTTTGTACGGAGGGGTACAATTTTTTTAAAAATAGGTACTAAATAGTACATTTTGAGTACATTTTTTAGTATAGTCGAGTTTTGTATTTATAGAGGTACACCCGCCATTCTGACTCTCACGTATATTTTCATTACCACAAAACTCCACCACATCTCTTCCACAATAGCACTGATAAATTCCGACAAATGTGTATCATGTCCGGCTGTGATTACTTAGCTTCGCTGCCTGGTATCGGACTGGCTAAAGCGAGGCAATTTGTAAATGCCACACAGGACAGCAATTTCGCCAATGTATGTATATTTTCATTTCCAAAATCTTTCACCACATCTGCTTGACAAAAGCACTGCCACTGATAAGTTCTAGCAAAAGTGTATCTTGTCCAGCTGTGATTACTTAGCTTCGCTGCCTGGTATTGGATTGGCTAAAGCGAGGCAATTTGTCAATGCCACACAGGACAGCAACTTTGCCAATGTATGTATATTTTAATTTTCAAAACCCTTCACCACATCTGTGTGTATCTTGTCCCGCTGTGATTACTTAGCTTCGCTGCTTGGCATCGGACTGCCTAAAGCGAGGCAATTTGTCAATGCCACACAGGACAGCAATTTTGCCAATGTATGTATATTTTCATTACCACATCTCTTCTACAATAAGTTCTGGCAAATGTGCATCATGTCCGGCTGTGATTACTTAGCTTCGCTGCCTGGCATCGGATTGGCTAAAGCGAGGCAATTTGTAAATGCCACACAGGACAGCAATTTTGCCAATGTATGTATATTTTCTTTACCACATCTCTTCAACAATAAGTTCTGGCAAATGTACATCATGTCTGGCTGTGATTACTTAGCTTCGCTACATGGCATCGGATTGGCTAAAGCGAGACAATTTGTTAATGCTACACAAGACAGCAATTTTGCCAATGTATGTATATTTTCATTTCCAAAACCCTTCACCGCATCTCTTCAACAATAGCACTGCCACTTCGACAAATGTATATCTTGCCCGGCTGTGATTACTTAGCTTCGCTGTCTGGTATCGGACGGGCTACGGGACAGTTTGTTAATGCCACACAGGACAGCAATTTTGCCAATGTATGTATATTTTCATTACCACAAAACTCCACCACATCTCTTCAACAATAAGTTCTGGCAAAATATCGGACTAGCTAAGGTGAGACAGTTTTTTAATGCCACACAAGACAGCAATTTTGTCATTGTATGTATATTTTAATTTCCAAAACCCTTTACATCTCTTTGACAAAAGCACTGCCTCTTCGACAAGGTCAATAAAGAAAAGGTTTATATGAATAATAATTGGCAAATAATAATTTGATAAATGTTGGTATGCCAAGTGAACCTGCGAAAAGTTAGTTGGCAAGTGATATTCGAAAGAATGAAATTATACGAGGGTATCCACCCAGGAAATCTTTTGTACTGAGATATCACGGTTTTGTCGTAAAGCAGCAAAATAATCTTTGATGCAATTTCAACAGGGCCCTATACTTCGACATTTGTAAGAAGATACTAACACAGAGTTTACAAAATAATTGTTGAATTTAACCCCAAATGTCTTGAGAACCTGTGTAAAGAATAGCCGAAACATGCGAACAATCTTAACAACTTATCAATTATTATAATTTTACCTGTCACAGGCCCTAAAGAAACTGCCAAGTTTCTTCAACCGCTCTTCCCTAACAGTGACGGATGAATACAGAGAGAACTTCCTAAAAGCCGAAGCCACGTTCAAACATCAGTACGTGTACGACCCGATCGAGAGGCAAATGGTTCGGCTGAGTGAGCCTGATGACGAAGGTAAGACATTGTGAAATAATAGTACATTACATCAGAGGCCGGGAAAATGAGGATTTCCGGCCAAGTTGGTATATACGGATGGGTAACGAGGCCGGGAATCGGTTTTCACGCCGAGGCATGTATAGTGCTTTTCTCAAACATACAAAGAAATACAAAAAAAACCACAATGTTGTCGAAATTAAAAATAAAAGTTACTTTGCAGGCCTAGGCCTGAAAAGTGTTATGAAATTCCATTTCCATCCCAGTGAGTTACTGCGCCCTAAAAGCGATACTTCCGAGTCTATTTTAAGGAACGTAAAGACAATATTTCATTGCATGTTTGCGAAAAACTATGAAAACGGATAAACTCGCGTATCGGTCGCGGTCGCCCTCAGACCACGACCCCTGTAAAGTGTTCGAAACGTCGGAAAAGTTTATTAATATGCGCGAGTTTATCCGTTTTCATAGTTTTATTTCATGTGTAGGTAATCCTCGCGGTAACCGTAGAAAATATTATGTCTTTAAAAATAAAAGATTCATGAAATTAA
>JALPQI010021400.1:0-13007 GCA_025490895.1 Thaumatotibia leucotreta
AAGTAAGATTTTTTACCAAGTCATAATCATAAGTTGATTATCACCGCCGCTTTTCTAAGCCGCCATGCCACGTGCGATGACGTTGTAAACAAACAGTTGCCAGTTCGTGTGTTTTGCTAGTTATAAACATTGATAATGCGTAATGCGTCCAATTTTCTTATTAGGTTTGCGGATAAGTTCAAACATCGGTATTTTAGTTTTTTTGTTCTAAAGGGATAGTAACAAAAAATGCTAGTGTTCTGTAACTTGGACTACTATTACGTATGTTGATTTTTGTGCTGGTGAAAAAGTAACTCTGTATAAATTTAACCTTACTAATCTAACCAACCTAACCTAAATCTATGATTGGCCTTTGTGGCATTGTACCGAGGATGCAAGCGGCATTTCCTCGCTGTATCGCAACACTGATGAGTTATGTGAGGAAGTCGCCAGTTCTTCGGTCTTTAGTTACGTCAACTAATCGCTTCGCTATTTCAGTAAACTATTTGTGTCTGCTGGAGCCCTATGAACCTGAAGTTAACCGTATAACCGTCAATTGTTTACCGGTTTTTCTCCCTGATCTGATTACCAAATGTGACATCAAAATACTTCATCATTCATGCCACATAAATAGACAAAATCCTTTGTGAAAGTGATACGCAATATAGGATTCAAGCAATAAAATACTTATTGAGTTACGAACGCCTACACATTTCCAATGTCAACTAAGCTCATATAAAACATTTGACACCCAAAAACCCCTCGAAACAAGAAGAGTCAGAAAACCATTAGGAACAGTCAAAACGGGCTTTGGCGTGTATTGCATGCCATTCCTGACCTGTCAAATCGAGAAGGGTGTAAGCCACAGACATTTTCTACTGAATTAGGACCTTTCTTTATCCGGGAATGGTTCTAATAGACGATGAAGCGGTGCGCCGCAAACACCTGCCGAAATCAATTTTCTGCTCCGAGGCGCGCGTTATACTTGTGTGTTTATTTTTTAGGGTTCTCTGCTGTTGGTCCGGACCATCAAAGGAGAAAATATTGGAAATGGCTCCAAAATATTGCCTGTAAAGGTTGAAAAAAATGGGTCATCGGGTGTGGCGCTGCAGCGTGTAAAAAGTCTAATATACAGAAAATTACTGACCAGGCGCGTTTTTGGAGTTACAAAGTCAAGTAGATTGAGAGTTATATCTGTGTATAATCTGTATTGTATTCTTGAACCTATATGGTACCTATTGTATTGATTGCCTCATGAACTCTTTACAGTACCTAAATTTGCCTACTTGTCGTTTTTTTTCGTAAGCATGGGATTGTTTATGTACCCGCCATAGATATATGAAAGAGAGAGATTTGTAACGAAGCGAAATTGTAATGAGTCTCGGTGTCTCCGAGGTCGGGCCTTTGCCACGCTGTGATTGGCTAAAGCGCTATCATATGATGCGGCACTAGAGAGGAGGCTACGTCGATAAATTATTATCCATAGATATTTGATAAGGCCGGAATATTAAGAAAAACATTAAAATCGATCTATCATTTAATAAGAAATAAATACAGATTAAAATATCGCATTCGACGATGTATCTAATCTTTATAAACATTATGTTATCCGTCGCGCCCTTGTTAGCGCGAAAATACCGGCCGTCCTAGAGCCCAACGGTCTGGCCAGGGACGACGGCAAGAGGCCTGACGGAATGACGCTGGTGCCCTGGAGCATGGGCCGGACGCTAGTTTGGGACGCCACCTGCGTTGACACTCTGGCACCGTCCCATGTTTCGGTCACCGGCGTTGCTGCTGGCGCCGCGGCATCATTAGCCGAAAGTCTCAAGCGCCGCAAATATGCTGCTTTAGGAACCAGCTACATATTTGCGGCGTTTGGTGTGGAGACCTTGGGGCCATGGGGGCCAAGTACACATGGACTTTTTAAAGATCTAGCGGCTCGCCTAAGAGAGACCTCAGGCGACCAGAGGGCTGGTCAGTACCTTGCAAAGCGTTTAAGTATAGCTATACAACGGGGGAATGCGGCCAGCCTTCTGGGTACCTTGCCCACTGACGGCGATTTAGGCCAATTTTTTTATTTATAGGCAGTTAAGTTAAGTCCTTATATTGTTAGTTTTCATTTTATGTCGTTTAATAATAAATTAGAAAACTTTTTTCTTACTTTCGTGCCGGATCTGGTTTGTAAATAATAAACTACAGAATGTCAATTATAAACATATATTTGAATATGGACAAAGCAATTTATTAACGACATTATCTTAATTGTGGCTGGGAATCACATGAACAAATAATTATTTAGACGGTTGTACCCTTAATAAATATAATGTTATCAGCCGTTTCCGCGATGGTCACATATTTAAATAAAACAATTTCAACCTTTGACAACGGTTATTGTAAGAGGCTCAAAATAATATAATACGCGATATAATCTATATATATTGTTTTACCTTTATGAAGATAAGATATTGATACAAAGGTCAAAATATGAAAGAAAAATTGAATATAATCAAATACATCAACAATATATCGACCCTAATTGTCATCGGCACGGTCAGTCGTACCTCTAGTTCGCGGCCTGCTCGCAGCGGCCGTACCAAGAAATGACAGGACGGTTGTGAATATCGCTAGCAATTGGATACATTGCACGGTCACTTATCAAATTGCAACTTGCTTGCTATTCTAAGCCGTCAATGTAAAACGCACATACAATTTGTCACTGAATAGTTCAACCAATTGGTACGCCCAAGTAAAATCATTATGACATTTATGTCAGCGGTTTGTTGTTATATATTATTTGTAAAAATACGTGGTTTTGTCAACTAATAACTAAAAAAATCAATACTTTCATGTGGTACGTGACTCAATAGTCCTTGAAATGTTTATTTACACTCCTATTTTTACAAGAAATAACGGCACAATTCGGCATTTTGCGGATATGTCCGAGCTCATCCTGCAGTCGCGGGTAAGTTGCGACTGGCTCATAGAGCGCGCATCTGTCACACTATAAAGGCCTATCGGCCATAACGCTGCGACATGTTCCATGCCACCGTTAGCTATCTATACTGATCTGTGGTACCCGCCCATGATGAAAAAGAGAAGAAAGTTTAATATACGATTATGAACCGGCCACTAGCTCTAATTCTCATGAAAATAAATTGCAACATTACATTTTTTACACCCAAGGTCGTAAGATATCGGCACCTAAGTACGATATTATACGTAGACATTTCAAGGACAAAAGACGTAGGGTAATTAAGGCGGTTTTCGGCCAGATCAATTTAGTTCTCGGCCACCCAAGACTTCATACTATCAGTATGAAAAAGGCTGAAAGCCGGTTTAACTACCATATTGAGAATATTGACGTCTGAATGACTACTCGTAGTATTAGCTCCTTTAAATTCACGAGTAATGTCGGGACACATCTCCTGATGTTGTCTTGATGGCCCGCTATGACCGTTCAAATTGTTATCTTCTGAATCTCCGTCTACATTTCTTGCATTATTGGAGTCACAGAGCACATAGAGGACATAAGGGAAAGTGGGGGAATTGCGAACACTTTTCTTTCAACGTTCCAAAATAAGTA
Source organism: Thaumatotibia leucotreta (assembly GCA_025490895.1). Taxonomy (NCBI): domain Eukaryota; kingdom Metazoa; phylum Arthropoda; class Insecta; order Lepidoptera; family Tortricidae; genus Thaumatotibia; species Thaumatotibia leucotreta. The sequence goes on from JALPQI010021400.1 coordinate 3,563, forward strand.
AAATAACAGAAAAAAGCGATATCTAAGTACCTAGTTGGACTATTTTGTCCGAAACTACGTATTCTTCAAAGTAATAAAGATATGTTGCAGGTTTTTTGAAAATTTAACCCCTGAATAAGGTAAAAAGGGTGATGAAGTGAAAAAATCAAGTTGGGTATCGTTTCTATGGTTTACCGGGACGTAGATCACAAAAACAATAACGGTTTTATAATTTAACGCGGCAGACGTGAAATACTATGTACACGGTTGTGGTGTGATGGGGTAAAATTCGAAAAATATCAATATAATTTTATTATTTATGTTCATTTCTGGTTCTAGAGATTCCAAATACGGCACGTAGGTTTCTTTGAGGGTGTAGGGGTGCTCTAAAAAAGGTTGAGTTAAAATTCACTCATTAGAGGGTACAATGGGAGTCTAAAATTTGTACAAGGAAACTTGACTATTTAAACTGTTTTATCCAAAACTTCACAGGAGTATTCCCAAACATAAATATTGACTTACTTCAAGTGTTAATCAGCTCGGCTAATTATGGGCGTCTTTGTAAGTGTGTATGTAAACTTTTTATGATAAAAAACATTTGTCGGTTACCGGATGGTAAATATGACCATAATATTATAGCGGACTTTGATAATAATCGATATCTGAAATGTTAAAACGTTTCAAGTAATGAATTTGAGGTCAAATTTGCACAAAATGGTCGGCACCTTGAATTTATTTAGTTTGAATCCGACCTTAACAAAAATCGGTATCTTAGGATCCAGCGGGGTTTTTCATAACGATTTTGAGGTAGGTACAAAAAGTGAGAAGCTATCACATCTAAAATTTCTAGAACTTTAATTTAATATTGATGAAAATCGATACCGAGAAGATGAAAAGTTTTTCATATAGAATTTGAAGTCAAAATTGCAAGAAAAGTTCTCCATCTTGAATTTAGGTCTTAAGTTTAATACGTCCGTGATAAAAATTGATAGAACGCGGCCGAACCGCGGGTAAAACCACAATCCGCCACACTGAAATCGGTTAAGGCAAACACGGGAAAACATTAACACGCAGTGAATAGATATTAGAGCGCGGGCGAAGCCGCGGGTAACTGCTAGTTTATTATAAAGAAATATAAAAAAATCTACCCTCCAGTTACATGTATGGCAGGCCCCTATCCCAATTAGTTTCTTTACAATATGTATAGTAGCATAATTATGTAGCGGTTCATACAACACATGTCCTTAACAAATTTCATTACTGTAGCATTTGTAGTTTCTGAGTAAATCGACTGTGACAGACGGACAGACGGACATGACGAATCTATAAGGGTTCCGTTTTTGCCATTTTGGCTATGGGGCCCTAAAAATCAACGCTTTATTGAATAAGTAAGGGAAAAATAAAAACCTTGCCATTTCTGTTGCAGACATTTTTAGGTTGGCAGCTTACTGCCTTTTCGACGGCTCACCACTATTTTTGTAAAACTCTGTAAGTAACTATAACAGTATCACCGTCTTCCTTCTAAGACACACAAAATCAGTGTGTACCAATTTTACCTAAATACACAAAAATACCATTACTTTTTGCCATCTCGGAAACGGATTTAGATGATTGATGGACCCACTGAATAGAGACCACCCTAGATTGTATCGACATTCATAAATCACGCGAATATAAGACATTTTATGATATTTCTTACTGTGTGCCATTTCCAATCGTAAGTATATTCTTAATGGCGAAGGCGTTTACCAATTTCACACTAGTTTAATCAACGTGTTCATTTGCAGCTGATTGTACTTATTAAAGATTGTACAATAAACAGTACTTGCCGTGTGGTGACGGCAGTAAGAATACATTTGTCACCACCTCAACTTCTCCTGCGGGTGTCGTAAGAGTCGACTGAGGGATTAAGGTGTCACTGACCATTCTACAAGATTGATGATGGGCAGCAGCGTCATCATAGTGGACACATTACTGCGATCGCCAATCCGCTTGCCCAGCGTGACGATTATGGGTATTTACCACCTAATGCGTCTATAGGTACGCATAGTTAATTAGAGAGGCCTACGTCCAGCAGTGGACTAACATAGGCTGATGATCATCTGATGATGAATAAACAGCAGTGTTATTCACTAAGGAAACCGCCTTGCTGTCAGCGCTGTGTCAGTGCTGCGGCAGCGTCGAGCCTAAAAACGGTATTCACTAATGTACTTTGCTCTAGCTCTAGTGCTCGGCGACGAATGTGGCGTGAGCTGGAACTACACTGCGTCGAGAGTTTGACGTTTAATGTATGAACTTCGTATTCTCTAACGAAAAACAGCGACGAACTCGTCCACAATCTCGCTCACAGCCTCGATTCCTAATGTCAAATAAAACAGCTAGGATTTTAAACAAGGCTGTCTCGACGTCGAGCTCGTTGACGAACGCAGCGTCGAATGTGTGAATAAGAGAATAGCATAGCTGTACTAACATATAGTCGCTATCAGATATATCGTAGCATCTATCATAACGATAGAGGCGTGTTCACATATTTTTGAACACTCTGGACGTTGCGATATATCTGATAGCGACTGTATTTTGGAATCAAAACTCATAGATCGAATACTGAAACGAAATATTTGATATTTACAGAACAGAACACTACCGTGCGGAAAATAATCTAGAGAAGATCTGCATAAATATATGCAAGGAAATCGAAATGAGTGCAATGGAAATATTTGCAGTAGCCAGGTAAGCGTGGCGTGGGTAGCTCAATTGTAACATTGTTATACTAGTACTTATCCCAGTAAACATCGCATGCTAACCTTATTCTTGCTTTACCGTATATTAAGTAACGTACTTACATCAGATCTTTTTTGGATGCTGTGAAATTGTGGAATGGGCTTTCACTGCCAGCCCCCCTAAAAAGTTCACTTGTGCATTTTGTCTAAGTTATTGCATTTTTACCTGTAGTTTATGTACATTATAGAACGTACTTACATAAATAAACAATACTCAGGTAAACATAGATCTCCGTTTCACCCAAATACGAATTTTATAGTAAAAGTAATATCATCAAAATCCTTAAGATGATAGAGATGATAATACTATTCCGTATTCACATAATCTTCCTTTCATTATACTTACTCCTGTATTTTTATAAATACAGGGTGAAACATGACTAACAATTGAATACCCCACAAGTTACTTAGAAATAGTCATGTTTTTTTTTTTGTATTTTTTGTGGCTTTTTCTAATTTTTAAGGTTTTTTCTAGAAATGATAACGGCTATTTAATTTAAAGCTATTTCAAATGTTAAATGTTATAAATACCATTTAATTTTACACGAAATGACAAAAATGCTGTTATTAATTACTTCAAATTGAAGAGGTAATTTAAATTATTCCATTCATTTGTCTTAAAATCCTTTTGGATATCCAAAACCCTAAAATTACAAAAACATAAATCCAAAAAAATATTAATAAAAAGAACTTGTCAATTTTTAAGTAACTTGTGGGGCATTTAATTGTTAGTTGTTTATAGATAGAGTTAGAAAAACGTATTACTTACTGTTAACGACTCATGTTACACCCTGTATTTTACAACTGCAGATCTTTAGATCCATTGTAACAGTAGCGGTGAAAAAGTATTGACCCAGCGGCGTACGAACTCTAAAACATTGATCGTTCATGACCTTTATAATAATACAAATAGAGTCCACAAGCATTCAGCTAGAATTGGCAATGGTACCTAATCCAATTGTGACGTGGACGGGTTCGAGCAAACCGTGTCGCTCAATATTCGATAAGCCAGTTAAAAGAATTAGTGTCACTCACCGACCACACCGAGCTGTTAGCAAATATTCAGCGTTTTCGGCGGTTTCATTTCGCCTTTGTCGAAAACTGTTACAAGTGATGAAGGGACCTACTAGATCATTTTCAGTCGGAAAAACCGCTCCCGACCCGTGGTCCAACCGCTATGTCCAACTGGTTGGGCCATGGGGAAATAAAATGATCCATATTCCAACCGATTGTACTACGAGGAAGTTAGTTTACCCGTGGTCCAATTGGTTGTACATACCACGGTACACAAAATTCATCGGTAGTCCAATACTAGAACATATTATATTTACGTAGTTATACTAGTTGGACAATTGCCCCTCAGTTGTACTATGGGTCATAATTACATGACAATAAAAAAAGGAAGCTGACAGTTGAACCACGGATAATTTTACTTACCCGTGGCACAACCAGTTGGACATAGCTGTTGGACCACGGGTCGGGAGCGGGAAAAACAAAAGTTGTCCACTCGCTGGTCAAAAGTTAACAGCTTTTTTATGTCTATGCTACCATATTATTACATATGCTTGTAGAACGGGGAACCTAGTTGTACCAGTAATTGTTTTATCGCAAAATTAGTACACGAACTCCTTAACTTTATGTATGTCCACCGAAAAGACGATAACCTAAATCTGAAAGTGACCCAACTATGAAATCACGAAAAACTCAACGTTTCCATACACTTTGGTAAAATCTTAGCCCATTTCTATGGAACAACAATGGATGGGTAGTATTTTTCTTGAGTTTTCATATTTAGTTCCATAGTAAAAGTTGTTTAAAATCTTTAATAAATTCATGTTTTATTATCATGTACTGTCAAAAACAAAATATGGTGTACACAAAAATGTTCAAAGATGTCCCAGTGCACTCTAATTTTGTGTAATAAGAACGTCGTAACATATTTATGAGCGGATTTTTTCGATACTTATTTTTTCACTTGACTGATCACTACTTTTGTAATCGCCTGCAGTGCTCGACTGCTGAATATCAATTCAAACCTAATTTTTATATGTAATGCACTACCCAACTAGCAAAATTTCGTCATATAATCGTCGCGGAAACGTAACATATTCAGGCTTTTAGCTTATGAAATTGGTCATAAAAACGTAATAATTACGTTTATATAACGCGATTTGGGCCCATATTACTCAGCTTTTTAGCCATATAAAAGCCATTTAACTGAAACTGCCAACACTTATTAGTCATATAATAATCATCGCCGTGACCACTTTATAGCTAACTAGCTGAATAATAGCGACTTATATAGCTTTTATATGACTTTTAATCATATAAGAGCCATATAACCGTTGAGTTAGTTATTTATTGATCATATAATTGCTACTTATATGCCAAATTTGTGGAATAAAAGTATCCAGCGAAACTAAACGGAAGACGGATTGACAACTTGCTCGTGCATATAATTTTGTTAGTGCTAGCTGGTGTAAACAAAATTAAATCACTTAATGCCGTTGAGTATGTTTTAATAATAATAATAATAAATCTTTATTGCCACACCTTAAATAATCAAGTTATACAAAATCAAAACTGTTTAAACTAAGACTTATTTAACTTAAGTACTACTTAGTTAATAATAGAACAACTACTAACGTATCTATGTTTAGCTAAACTTAAAATTACATACAATAATATAATTGATTTTCAAGTGGGCAAAGGGCCCCAATTTTGACAGAGCTATCTAAGTATTATATGACCATGTTATAATTGGCATTATAAATTCTACCTAATGGTGAAAATGTATTGCGAATACCACTTTACTGATAAAGTATACTATATTTAGTAGTAAATAATGAACGCGCCACTTTAATTATTAGTTATTACAATATAAATTAAATAAATATTTTTAATTATTACGAAGGAAACTACTATATGACATGTATACGATTAGCATATCATATAACTGCTTCGTATTAGTTCTTATATAGCAAGTTTAGTGGTTTAAGCGCCATGACACCTACAGGTAGATACGTTAATCATATAAAAGTAACAGCTGAAACCAAAAAGTTCTATAATAGCAATTATTTTTCCATTTACTCGAGCATAGGTCATATAAGATGTAATTATTCGACAAATAGTCAAGTAAGCGTCATGTAAAAGCAGGATACTCAGCATTAATCTTATATGACTCTTTAGTCATAAAAGATGTCGAGATGCTGAATAAAACACTTTTATAAAACAACATATATAATTAGCTGTTATATGACTTCATTCACAATAGTCATATAATAGCAACTGCGTTACGTTTACTCGACTTTTTCTCACAAGTCATAAGTCAGCCATATAAGTTTTTGCTACTCGGCAAAAAAGTCATATAAGCGTTTTATAAATGTGTCTTTTTCAGCAACTTCTTATATGACTCTTAAGTCATATAAGAAAGTCGTATAAACGTGTATATGACATCTTATACGACTATTATGCTATTGCTGTATAAGTTGGCTTTATACGACATATTGCTGTATAAGCTGTCTTTATACGATAGGTACTGTGTAATTCGCGTTTATATGACTTTTATACGACTTATTAGCTGAGTAAGCTCGATGTTATATGACTGTTTTGCTAGTTGGGTATGTTTGTACTCGTATGTACATTCATCATCATCCGCCTATCTTAGTCCACAGCTGGACGTAGGCCTCTCCTATTAACTATGCGCATAGACGCAATAGGAGGTAAATGCCCATAATCGCCACGCTGCGCAAGCGGATTGGCGATCGCAGTAATGTGTCTTAGTCGACTCTTATGACACCCGCAGGAGGAGTTGGGGTGGTGACAAATGTATTCTTACTGCCTTCACCGTACCGCATGTATATTATATTCTATATATAATTCTCTGAATTAACTTCTTGATTGCTACCAACTATTACAGACGTCATTCAGTATAGTCACCATCTGACATATTGGAACGCCAGGATGTTCAAAATAACAATAGCCAGGCGTTACCGCGAACTTCGAAATTCTTTATTTTCGAGGATTTTGTCTCTGTCACTTCAACGAAAGGTGCATTCAGACCAAACGAAAGAACGAATTTCGTAGAGTGGGGGATAGAATAAATAATGCTTGTTTGGTCTGAATGCACCTGAAGGCGTCATAAATGTGCAGAGAATTTGTGGGATTTGAAGTTTGCGGTACCTAGGGCCGCTGCTCACTGCTCAGATATTTATGAGCAGCCTGGCTACTCTGATATATCTGGCTGGTGACTCAACCAATGTTCTAGTAGTTCCAAAAATGTGCATGTAATAGGTACTTATAATACCTCTGGAGTTGTATGGTTATCACTGTTATCAGCTACTGTAATTTTTTTTGCGCATGCATCAAAAATGTCTATTAACACTAGGAACAGTTGAGACGCATTGCTATTTCGATTTAATCAGGCGCATTATAACCGCGAAAACTACCTTTTCTACCTTTTGTATACTTGCATAGGTACTGGTAAGTAATAAGCAGTCAAAATAAAAGATATAGATGGGTGTCAAGTGACAAATATAATGTATAATTATTTTTTTGTTTACCTAGTGTACCCACGCATATTTTTCGCAATTTGCGGGCATGCGACAAACGACGCAATGTAATTCCCGCAATAGTTTACTTTTTTGTTCTGTTGTGAGACTTATGTAACTAATGTAAATAAAAAAAACACTGAGCGTTCGTTCAAAAAGGCAGGTATTTTACGTTTTTACGGCGTTTTAATTTCGTCATTATCGTCTCGGCTAGTATTGTTAAAGCAGATGACCCTAAGAGTGTTATTTTATTGTAAACGTAATTGACGCATACTTGGTATAGCGTACCTAATCAATGTTTTTACTACTCGGCCTTCTGTTTTATATAAGAAACAAGTTCATTCATTTGTATGGCGGCCGAGCGTGTCAGATTTTGTATTGAAGTTGTTACGTGCCTATGATTTTAAATATGTCTCAGGCCCTTGAGTATTCATATTTTTTTGTGTTGTTGCAATTAATATTACTTAAGGAGGCATTATTAATGTTTTTGTTCACTTCAACTTACAAAATTTAACGCCCGAAAGCTGCAAGCAGCGATTAAAGACGGACAACTCAGTGCATTTCACTGAGTTCATTTGACACGCTAAGTAGATATGTTTGCTTGATCTATGGTATATATGACATCTGTGGTTTAAACGCTACTCGGAGAATGACCTAAAAATAAGCATCGGGCATGTTACTAGATATCCGCTGCGAGAAAAAAAATTGCGCATCTCAAGGGATTTTCGTATACGTCTGTAAGCACTAGGCACTTAAACGTTGTTTAAACTTGTAAACTATGGGTGAAAAAGTTACCTATCGATAGGCATTTATTTTGTTTGTGTTCACATTTTAAACATGTCTATGAGGCTACATACCGGCACGCACGTCTATTACGAATATTGGCAAGTGAGGCAACATACATCACATTTCATCTTATATCAAAAACATTGTATGCATCACGGTCGGTAAGCGGAATATTAACTCGACTGTTTTAATGACAAAAGCCCTCCGCCTACGGCATCGGGGTTCTAACACTCTCATTAGTAATTCCGTACTTACCTACCTCCCTTGATGCACAATGTACTATTAAAGACGCTCTGAATCAATATTAACTCTGAACCGTCAATAATATTGAACAATTTTTCCATATTACGCAATACAATTGATCATTAAAAGACAGCTAAATCGGAACATTTATTCAATTTTGCTTTGTTTTCCACCCTTTTCCTTGATATGTAAATGATCGATAGTGGGACCATCGTGAGGAATGGAAGAAAATTTTATTAACGCATCAATGTTTTCTCTTGCGCGTGGTAAAACGCGCCCCAAGCTTACAATATCGGTTTTTACGACGACGTAACTCGCAACGGAAGTTCATTATTCGATTCCGGGTTCATTTAGACGCAAAAACTCACCGCACGAACTTGCCCCGAACTTGGTCCGAATCAGTTCGTGCGCCAAAAGTCGTAAACAAAAGCAAGTTCGCGGGTGATAAAGCACGGGACCAATTTGGCTCCGCGCCCGCGAGCTAATAATGCTTTCATAACAATAAACCGGTGACGATGGTCGCGATCACAAAGTACCCAAATATAGAGGGTCTGTTTCATAGAAGGCTCAAATAGTTCGGAATATGTTACAATAGATGTCACTAGGAGCACGATTGACTAATAATAGATTTAGTTTTATTTGAAATCCAGATATTTACTACCTGTTAGTGCACAGTTTTAATTAATTTAGCATCATACATCGAAAATAGTCAAAACCACCCTTTCTAGAAGAGTAAATTAGTAAATAAAAAAATTAACTATTTTTGGAATAAATTGATTTCAGCGCCATCTATTATTGCACGTACATATTTTTATGCGTTTTTCTCGATACGCGTCAAACAGTACACTGCTCGAGTCTTGACAGAAATAATCTATAGATGTCGCTAAACAAAATCTTGCATATATTGATTTTAAATGTTTAAGGAGGTCTAATAAACCAAAAAACTAATAAATACAATAACAAAAAAGTAAAAAGTCCCTACATCACTAATAATAACAAAAAAATACATACATTACAAGTCATATGCTAGGATTTGAACCCGTAACATAACAACTGATAACAATAAATAGCTGATTAGGGTATATCCGAATTATATAACAAATACAT
>JALPQI010021401.1:0-18070 GCA_025490895.1 Thaumatotibia leucotreta
TTCCACAACCTTTTTGTTAATTAATGTATTTATTTAAAAGAATTCTTAATAAAATTATATACCTCTGTAATGTTTTTGTTTAATATGGCTGTCACAACTAGGATTTTCTTAAAAACACATAAATACCTAAAAACTTATTTTCTCTTAACTAACATTGATATGAAAATTTTCTTGTAAAGAACTTAAAATGATAAGAGCCAACGTTTCAAAGCCTATTTTAAAAAGAAGTTGAATTACCAGCGAACACAAACGACAGCGTGCCATTTTTTATTAAGACAGTACCTATGGTTAAATTACTAAGCCGCCTGCCTTATTACGGGTTAAAATTATGGGAAAGAAATTTGGAAATGTAAAATGAAAGGATTTTTTGTATTATATTTTTTATTTGTCTTCTTCATCACTTATCCTCCTGAGTCCTGGGTAAAAATTGAGTACACTCCCATAAAAGCCGAGTGTCCTTTATAACACCATCAGTGTTGAGTCCTGAACTTACTGTCGTTTAGGTTTAAAATTAGTTTGTCACATTTTTGTTGGAACAAAGTTGGTATACTCTAAGAGGTATATTTTAAGCATTTATTTTACAAATTATTTGGGCGTCATAAAGGCCTCTCGGCTTTTATCTGACTAAGATTAGTTAGATAATGTGATTAAGTTTACCTTTCGAGAAATTTAGTTATAGGCCGATTGCTTTAAAGTCTTTTATTATTTTTTGTAAATCATCTAATACGGAATCTGAAACATAAAGCACGCTACAATGTATTATTCTGCAATGTTCTAAACATATGCAGAAATAAGGTTTTAATTTATGTGTAGTTAAATTGCTGTACCAAATGTTATTAATACCTGAGGTGATACCAGCGCAATACCAACATTGTTACTAATAATTGCGGATAATCAAGTTTTTATTAAAATATCTTATATTTACATGAAAATAAGTAAATAGTATTGTTTCTATAAATTAAAGAATTAAAATTACCAATAAATAAGATATCTCCACGTCTATTTTTAGAAAATAAGGATTTACTATTGTATGAACATTTCATTGTTGTGGCAATATTTTCGTAGATTCTTTGGCCTCGAACTCCAATTAGTGGTTTATATGTAATTGATTTGTTGCTGTTTAGGTTTATGTTTGCTTTCAATATAGTGTAGGCATTAAAACTAGTTTTTAGGTAACCGCATTGATATTACATGATGCGATTTTGAAACAAATTAATGTAGTATTTTCTTCGATTACCGCGAGGATTACACATAAAATAAATCTATGAAAACGGATAATCTCGTGTATATTAGCTAACTTTATCTTCATCCCGACGTTTCGAACACTCTACAGTCGGTCGCAGACCACGAACTCTGTAAAGTTATATACGCGAGTTTAACCGTTTTCATAATTTTATTACAAATTGATGTTTCGACTATTTTCAACTGTATTGACAGAAACCCTCAATTTCTCGCAGTTGTGTGTACTAGTGTTTTTTTAGTTATGGAAATCACATTGTTGTATAACACGAACATCGATATCAAGACGGTCGATAAAAAACTACTCAACCCCTACGAAACTGCAACATCAACTTCCCTACCGCCTTACTTATGCAGTCGGCTGTACAATACCAACACAACTAGCTTTCATTTAAATCAGCCGTATTATGAACAAAATATAATAAACTCATAGATTACTGCTTTTTTTCAAAATATGATACTGTCTTTCTAACCCTTAAAGGCCTAAACTAAATGCGGACACAAATATCACAAACAAAGCTCAGGTTTATAAAAAAAAAGTTTAATGAATTTGATTCGTTTTTAATTAATTTTTAAATTACTTTATTATACATCAAATATGTACCTAAACATACAATTTCTCAAAGCTAACCTTTGAGAACTTGTGTGGAGATTTAAAATTGTTAGATAGACAAACTCACTAGATGGCGGAAAATTTAATTAAAATTCTCTATAATTAATGAAAACTACATAATATTATATTATTTTGCCGAAAGTAAATATAAAAAAATCCGTTTCCGGAACGTCAAACGTATATGGAAAATAAACAGTATAAACCGGTCTCTTTTAAAATAAGACTTTATTTGTTCCTTTTTGGTACGGAAACCTAAAATTATAATATATGTACTATTTCTGCGAGCTGAACTTTTTCAGCTCAGATCGTCCGAGTGCTCATAGCGCCATCTGTAAGTATGTTAGTAAAATACAACCATAGAGTAAAGAGTTCTAAGGTAAGTGTTGGATGGAACACGATTGTTGTAGTGCATCAGTCCAATGGCAGATGGCGCTGCTAGCGGTTTAACTAAAGCGCAACTATGTTGTTCCTTATTGACTTACCATTCCGATTCATGGCAACTTAAGTTAACTTAATTTATATTCGTTTAAACTAAACAAAACACAAACTGTAAGAAATACATTAAAACTTTTAGATAATCTAACTTTAGAAACTAAATTTTTAATAATAATAAACCGAGAGCCGGTCACATGTGCTCACTGCGATCACAGCGTAGTCTCCCGCTATTGGGTGAATATCGTCCGGTCGGTAAAGCAGACCGGTGTTTCATTGGCCAAACGATCCGACGTAACAAAACAGAGTCAGCAGGAGCACGTGATAAGCCAGAAAATTGTGGGACTATACATAGATGGCTCTGTGAGTCGTTGTTTACAAAAAGTATGTGACATGATATTACACTACTCGCCAGTACGTCACACCGTTATTACATGTGAGTCACATGTAATAACGGTGTGACGTACTGGCGAGTAGTGTAATATCATGTCACATGTGACATAATTATGATAATAGTGAGGCAGTGACAACCGGTATAGCGTACGATTGACTCGTGTTGTAACGACGACATAATTCATGTTTTTGATTGGTGAAAAATATAACTCACTTTTTTTGTCTGTATGTAGGCATTCAAGTAGGTACCTAGAGGTACCTTTTACTATTGAGCTATTAGGTAGGAAGTTAGGATTAACTGGAACTTATTGGATAGTTTTAATATAGGACCCTATGTAGCCTAGTAGGTAGTGACCGTGCCTTCGAAGCTGGAAGTTCCGGGTTCGAGTCCTGGCGAGGGCATTATTTGTGTATTTTTATTTATCACATTTTTTGTTCCTTGGTCATGGCTGTCTATGTATTTTAGTATCTATATGCATCTGTCTATTATATATATCGTCGCCTGGTACCCCACATAAGAAGCCTTAATGGAGCTTACCGTGGGTCTAGGTCGATTTGTGCATAGATGTCCAAAAAATTATTTATGTAGGTATAAATATTACATCCTATGTATGCATATCGTGGAAAATTATTTTTAACGTCTATCTAGACACCATTACTTGAATTTAAATTCGATTTGCTATTGACAAAATACTATCTTGCACAATTTATATTCCATTTCTCGCATAAAATTAATCAAGATTAAGTTATACAATCAAAACGCGTTTTTTGGCTCTGAATTACGGCCTATTACGTAATAATAGTACGTATTATTAATAATAATTGAGTAATTTATTTTCCAATAGTGTACAGAATAAAATATTCAATTTAAACAAATTTTCTTTGGTTAGGGTAATAATATAAATAACATAATGATATTACGTGTTATTTTTTAAATCCTATTCCTGGATTCTTAATATTTAGTTAATTTGAAAATGAGCGAATTATTTCAAAATAATGAAAGGGCGAATAAATAATCTTCATAAATTTCATAATACTTGTATACCTAATTATGAACTAGTAGGAATACAAAGCCAACAAATTGGGCTATGGAGCCTGCTGAGATATAACCTAAGAGACGATAAGTGGTAGACCACTTTCTTCGGTCTTTGTGTTTAAAAAATAATAAACTGGGAATCCGTTACTGGCTATACTAGGTCCCCCTTGCTCTTATACATTAGTAAGTTATTTAGGTAATTAAATAATTGTCAGTTAGTTAAACACTTAGTTTACTTTTTCGATAAAATACCTAGATGTATGTATGTAAGTACCTATTACCTGTGTATGTAGGTACAGTGGATGTCATAACATTTGACGATGAGTCATGGTTGGTATTCCTTTGCGAGTATTATAATATTTATATCAACCCCACCGCTGATAAAATTGTGTAGTTTGTAAAGATTGTTGACTACTGATTTTGAGTAGGTACTCGAATCTGAAAAATCACCGCTACTAACAACCGTGGTGTCCCTGAGTTTCATTTTCTATTAATTATATTACAAAGTTTCCAATACGCCTAAGTTTACAAAGCCATTTCAAGTTCACGGTGCAATATTACGCGAATCAAACCTAGACACTAGGGAATGAAATTTCAGAAACACCGTATTATTTTCCAGGCCGATCTTACCCTACTGACTTCCAAATGGATTTAGGGTTGGGGCCGCAATTCGGAAGTGGGTGGAAGTGGGGTGAGGGGCGCGGGGGTGATTCAGCCACAAAGGTAGAGACTGCGATGAAAGCACATCGGGCGAATAAGGACGGAGACGTGCTGGAATGCTCCGATGTCTATGAATATTTTTTTCTTTACCAGGTCTTGGATTTTTTTTACTTATTATTTTTCGCTCCAAGGTCCAGTTTAACATGTAGCAGAATGCAATTTCCGATTTTGAATTATCCTTCAAGATAACAATATAATTTTCGAAATAAGCTATTAAATTACACTCCATGTACCTATTGTACCTAATAAGGTGAAAAAAGCAATGATCAAATTTTAATGTAATAAATACATGGATAGTAGATGGTTAGGTTAGTTTAGGCCGGTAGCTTAGATTGTTAATAAATGAATTCTGTTGTACCATTACCATAGTAATAGTATGATGATTCACGTCATGTCAGTGTAGTATCTTATCTAATGCAATCACGTTAAAAAATGTATATCACCAACATTATCTTAACCCAGTTATTACTGAAACTTTTTAAAGTGTCGGATTGCTTTGATTTTTAAATATGATGTCCTATAATGAAGTTATATTACAGTAAAAATAAAATAAAAAATATTGATCGTCTGGGAAAGCTGGAAAATGAGTGGCGTTATAAAGGCCGGTAGTAAAATCGGCGGCTACCAGCCAGTAGCTATATCAAAGTATTTCGGATTCAAATAAAATACACTATCATTGTTAAACGTTGTATTATGGCTTTAAATTAAATATAAACAGTATGAGAAGCCACAAAACGCGTCTTTGGTGGGTCACTGTATAAAAGTTTTCCCAAAAAACACTTCATTTCTGAAAAACTTATATCACCGACGGCATTTTTCTGGCTCGCGTATCAATTTGTATAATATACCAATAGCTCAATTATCTCATCACTCATCATACACTCATATTAATAAGTAGGGGATTGGTAATTTCTCGGCTCTTCATGGTCTTGCCACTGTCTACGTTCCCTGGGGTTCTCCTGGTTTACCCACTTGTATTGTTGAGATTTTTGTACACTAGGTAAACGCGTAGAACTCATTCTAGGATTGGAAACTGGAGGCGGGGGTAACTGTTCGTTATCATTTTCAGTGAAATTTTTTTTGGCTAATGACGACAAAGATAAATCGTCTTCCGAATCCTCATTTTCCGAATATGAGCTATATAGTCTCTAGTCTGTGGGAGCCCTTAGCTGAGATCCTAAAACGATTAAAATTATGTATGTCAAAACCATATTTACCGAAATGAAAAATAAAATACAAAGTTGACTAAAAACAAACCTGGAAGGAAGATTATGTAATGACAGAAATTCCTCATCACCAGAATCTTCATCAGTTACTTCATACTTCATAGTCAGTATTAGGATTTTCCGGTAGTAAAATAGTGATTTCATTGGCAAATCATCATCAGAGGCCAAATGGTGCAGGTTGTCAATTATTTCTTTAAAGCTTAAACCCTTTTTCTTCAATGGCCAATAAACAAAATAGTGACAATACATAGACGTCAATTTTACTACCGGGCGTTATAACGCCACAATTTTTCAATTGAAAAAAAATCCAAAAAAGAACGTGATTATATAAACTTTTTTTATATTAAAATTATACTATTATATTATTCCTCCGTGAAACATCATGATTAGGCTACACTATCAACAAATTCCTTAAAAAAAACTGACTTTTTCGGGGACATGTTTCAAAAAAATCACTTAGGTTATTTTAATACACGTCTGATCTTAAAATCACATCCGACACTGTGACAAAGAACAATGTGATTTGTTGAAGTACCATTTCTTAGTACAATAATTAAACTTGATCTTTGTTTATGCAACGTCAAAGCCATAAATATTGCGGGTAGATGTAACGCTCAATTGGTGGCGTTATAAAGGTCAGTAGTAACAAGTGGGTTAAAATACATTAATTGAGATACAAAATGTAGGTAAGGAGTGAAAATGAGATAAGGATCGGTTATGAAGTACGTCTTATCTAAATATGCTACACATGTAGGTATGAAAGTATAGCGAATTATGTACTTAGTTTATAACATTCTTAAATCCCAATACATATACTGAACTCTCATTACATGTGCCATTTCGACCAAATCTCTTGAAACAAGATACGAAGAAATGTGAAATAAATCATAGAATGTGTTCTTATTAAGTAAAATAATTTCAATTATGATCGCCTACCATAAGAATTTTCTTATTCTTAAATTACGAATAATTAACTAAGTACATATTTAAAAATATATCTTTATCTCTGGAAAAACGAGTGCATCGGAGACAAAGCCTGGTTACTGTAACTTTATACGATTCATGTGTTTAACAGCTTTTAAAAGTTAACGATGTAATAAGAGTTTTTTTTGTTAATTACACTACTGCATAATTATGACCCCAAGCTATACATTTTTGCAGATTTATCTAATGCAAATATTATTATATCAGAATCAGGTTTTAAAATATCTGTCAACGAGTGTTTTACTCGAGTGTGATGCATTAAATACTCTACGGGCCACATTATTTGGTATGTTTGAGTTAATGGTGATGAAGTAAATTTCCATTGTCCGCAAAGCGTGAATACCTCGATATGTTAACTGTTATTCTGACTACCTATCTATGTAGCACGTAGCGCCATATTTCAGGTGTTAATAGGATCGTTCCCGTCCTAAACACGCTTTTAAACTTAAAACGCGCATGTGATCTGGCCTACTACCGCTAAAATCGAAATTTGTTTTGAAAGGTTTATCTCTGTTACTCAAAAGAAGGCGTCATTAGAGTGAGAGAGACAAATCCTCGAAACTTACGAATTTCGTTTTTCGCGGTAGGGCCGCTAGCCACGTCTATCGAATACACCCTGAAAGAGGGCCAGCATCGTCGCCTTCCGGGAGCTGGGCGAAAGCCATACAGAGCCAGCTGGGTGATTCTTAAAAAAAGTTCAGCAAAAGAAAATAAAAAAGTTTTATTTCTTTACTGTTTTTCGCAATGTATATCGAAAGTATATACCAAAAGCATATTTTTGATGAATGTGGACAAGCTTAATACCATTGGAAAAGGCAAAAAAATTTGCATGTAAACACGGTTGTGACAATGTATGACACGGACGTGACATATTTGCAATAAATGTTAAAATTGATGTGATTAAATTCGTAATATCATAATTTATTATGATTAATCAATAAAATATACCAAAAGCATATTCTTGATGAATCTGGATAAGCTTGATACCATTGAAAAAGGCAAAAAAACCGTGTAAACACGGTTGTGACAATGTATGACACGGACGTGACTTTTTGCAATAAATGTTAAAATTGATGTTATTAAATTCGTAATATCATAATTTATTATGATTAAGCAATAAAATAAAGCAACGAAATGGTTTCATTAACAGTATTTATTAGTATTTTTCTTCAAAACAGTAAATAATTATATAGATATCCCTTTTACAAGGGTCGTCTGAAAAGTTTCTGGTCTGACAATGGATAATAACTTTTTAAAAAACCTTCTTGGTACTACAACCTTACTTTTTTCTGATGTTAAATGTCAAAATTGGCGCCATTTTATCGGTAAGTTTTTTTATAATTGCTGATTTCCTGAAACAATACCTACAACATTTCTAATATGCCAGGTAGAAATCTTGACTCGGTGGACAGAGATTTTCAAGAACGAAGGGGTAATAGGGGCCTATTTTGAAGAGCAAGACGGCAACTACTACTTGGCCTTGTTATAATCATGGGAGCATCGTAGGGACAATTGTATAGCCTTACAAGAGTTACGAGGAGACTATGTTGAAAAGTAAATAAAAAATATAACACAAAACGACTTGTATGTCAGGCCAGAAACTTTTCAAATCCATGGGAAAATGGACAAAATAAAAATGCTCAATAAATAGTGTATACTAAATATTCTAAATCATCTATAATAACAGTTTATATCCGTAGATTATCTAAATGAAACAAAAATGTCACGACCACATGTTATATATGTCACAACCACGTACTCAATAAGTCCATGGTCGTGACGTTTTTTTCATATCGTGGTTGTGACAATTTGAGACGTGTTCGATATAACCTAAAAGCTAACCATGATCTCACAAATCTTAATTAATTATCAGGAACTACACTGTGTGAGGTACATGTTATGTTTCAAACAATAGTGTGACATTGTTACTTACGTTTAAAAGCCAAACACGGCGTTGACGTGTTAAGGTTGTCCCTTTTTATAAAAAAATACGGAGAAATTTTTCGTGAGACACACACAACGTTCAGTCATTTGCAAATTTGACAACAACACAATGTTGCTGTTCGAAAAAAACATAAAAGGGGTTGCCAATATTAAAGAAATTTTTTTACAGAGATCCGTACGTTTATAGTAACGTTCACGGTCGTGACACAAAAAGTACTCACAAATTTTATTCTGATGTAAATCATAAATAGTAATGGTTATTAAGATTTCTATAGTATTATCTTATAAATCAAACATTAACCTTGCATAAATGCTGTAATGTTTTGCGTAAGAATTTGACAATTCACCAGAAAAAAATATTATGTTTTCGAATTCGGCAATCTCACACAACACGGTCCGTGACATTTTGGGGTTAGCAATTTTTTTTTATAGCTGGCTAATAACTTTATGGCAAAAATGATGCTCTGACATGATATTAGTGGTAATTTACTACGGGAATTAATACACACTTTATATATTTTCCCACAAGATATATTCGATTCTTACATATCACAGAAAAAAATTTAAGAATAAGAATCACCCAGCTACAGAAGGAGTACAGCTTAAATGCGAGCCTCCTTTTTCCCTACCAACGTATTCTCCTGGTTCGTCCCTGGATATATTAACTTTTTAGCATTTCACTAATAAAATTTCTTCTTCCAAGGCTGTGTTGGTATATGTTCTGCTTTTTAGATATCATTGTAATTATCAAAACTTTTAAATGTGGTTTTAGACAATTCAGACACATCGATAAAATAATTCGCATATTAGCACAAGAAAGAAAGCCACCGGACATAGAAATATCCTTCCACAAATTATTTTAGAAGTTACTCGGCGTTTTCAGTCGGTGATTCAGATAAAAACTCGTTATCCTGAACTTATTGGCATTTCCCTTGAGTTTCGACACTATCGGGACTCGGCGGCTAGACTTTCCCGACCGGAAATATTAATCAAGTACCTATAAAAGACTACCAGCTGATCGTAATATAATTTAAAAGAGTATTTTTTATGTAGAAGATTATTTGTAGTAATGAAGATTAAATGAACTAAGTAAGAAATTATGCTGGATAATTCAATTACGTTTAGGTACTCGCAGTTGCTGAATTGTTTGTAATCCACGATAAATTGAACTCGTTGGATGAATTGCTAAAAGTAGACGAACATAATTGCCATGTACAAGTCACAATATCTAACAGTCGCTGAGAGGTGCCTGGTGGCCCATAACTTAGCCAGCTCCGATACCGCCGTGGCAGCAGCGCTGTGATTTATACGTAGCGGGAATACATCCGTACATAGGTACGGTACATATTATTTTATTGAGGTTTACGTTAGTACTGGAGCCTGGGTTGGAAGGTGTAGCGCCGACAACCCACTAAACAAAATAGGAGCAATTTTTTTAGATGTCGAGTAATAGTTATTTGTTATACAAGGGTGCAAAGTTGTATTTTACCCGCAAGTATGAAATTGAAACACGAGCAAGCGAAAGGATTCTATAGTTGAACCACGAGCGAAGCGAGTGGTTCTAAAATAGAATCCTGAGCAGCGAGTGTTTTAACATACGAGAAGTAAAATACATTTGCACCCGTGTGTAACACAAAACTTTTCCCCTCACTATAGCGAGGAAACTCAAAAAAGGTAATTATTTGTTCACATTACAATCATCATTATCATAGATCATCGTTAGTGATAATAATTTTCCAAATGCATCATGTATTTAATGCAAGATTTTGTCGCAGTAAACTTACCACGAAAAAGTAAACGCAGCACGATTTTAACACATTCCTGTAGTTGCACACCAACGCCAATGCATTATTAAATCATTCTCATTCATTATGTTTACAAAATTATAACAGAACACCCTGAAAGTTGTTTAGTTTACTATTTTTATGCGTGTTCGAGTCGGTAAATAAAGATTATAACCTATAATATTCTTTGACAATGTTGACGTTGACATTTTCTGCGTTTTGTGATTGCATCTAGTCATCTTATCATCATTCACTAAAACAATTGTTACTTATGGAATTTTAGGATTTATATGTTAAAATCATCATATTATATAAAGGTTTGTATTTTACACTAAATTCTCAAACAAATTATTTAATTATCATTAATATGGAACAATTTCCATGAGCATTTTACGTTTTGTTATTCCAAAACCAAGATCATTACTTTGCCACACAAGTGAATAATATGCGTTTTTACACGTTCGTATTAAAGGATAAACGAGCACTTTACGAGCTAGTGAGGGGAAAACATAATTGAGGTTTACATTCAGAGAATCAAACCATCGAGCTGTTCCCTACCGCTATTGCGGTAGGTTTCCCTCTGTAGGAACGTTTTATGCCTGTAGGGAAAGATGGACTTGATGGTCAATTAGCTTTGCTTCCTCCTAGTTTAAAGATATTATTTTACTACGTTATAACTAATTAAAATAACAGTAAGTATTGTGTTCATAAATTCTCATAAGTGACTAGTGAACTGCTGGACATAGGTCTCTCCTATTAACTGTGAGTATGGATGCAAATGGCCATAATCGCCACGCTGGGAAAGCGGATTGGCGATCGCAGTAGGTAGGTACTAATATGTCTACTACATTTGATGATGCTGCTGTTCATCATCAATTTTATTGAACGAATTCTTAGACACTTTAATCCCTTTGCCGACTCTTACAACACCCAAGGGAAGAGTTAGGGTGGTGACACTGGTGACAAATGTATTATTTCTGCCGTCACGACACGGCGACGGTTGTCAGTTTAGCATGAGGCTAAAATTCAAGTGCAGTAATGATTGAATACTCAGGTTACCCCTTTCATCACTCATGGAGGAATCCTCCTTTCATCACGCAGGTAACTTTAGTAGGTACTTAAACATAATATTAATTAAAATCCTAATGTACCAACACAACTGTATCCAAGACCGCACACCGTGAACGTACCTATACAAGCCAATGTTCAGTAACTTATGTATTTGTTGCGAACAATACACCCGAGTCGGCAATAAAGGCAGCGTCGGGCATGCGACACTGACACCGGGCTCCGGCGTGTCCCCAACCATGAGTTCCACACCGTTAGTAGACTAGCAAACTTTGAAGTAGGTGACGGTTGACGGGCGTCTAAGACCGGACTTATACCTCATTTTTATAGAAGATGCGAACATGTACAGAAACAGTTCAAAGAAATATCCAACCTAGCACTATTTTATTGTTTTCATGGTTTTGAGTAATCTACTGGTTGATTACATAACACATAGATTTATATTTATATTGGAAACTTATTTAAGTACATTGTTCTCACCTTCGATACGGCTCCACGATCTTTGACTTAATCACTTAGAAAACGATCAAAACGATTTCTATACAAAACTTGTACTACGTGTATGCAGTGAACTAGCTCTGTGTTACCTCCTTAAGGTGCGTTTAAACCAAAAGAGCATTCGCTGTTCTAGCGCCCGTTCTAAGAAATCAATCAATCACGTTTTGTGTACCGATCGAATTTCGTAGAGTGGGAGGTTAGAACAGCGAATGCTCTTTTAGTTTAACCGCACCTTTATAATACTCGCTCGAAAATCGTCAGTGTGATTAGTCTCTAGGTCCGGGTAAGGCAGTTTATACCTGTCTCACTCGTAGTAAAGCCCGCCACACGAGCGGAGCATCATTTATAGCTGCGTTTAACGTTCACCGCTGTTGACAATCGCAGTCGTAAGCTACACACTTTACACTTCGTCAACGATAAACATGAAACGGAGCCATTAATGAGTCCGCTCTGCTCGCAGTGGGAGGTGGGCATAAAAGTGAAATAGACCGAAATTTTTTGTTTAATACCCATTGACTAAATAATGATTATCATTGCAAAATCATGGTAAGAGTAAAGTTCGTTATAATTTTCAAGTGAGTTACGTAGTGTACATTACTAAAAAGCTACATGTAGGTAACTGATGCAACTGAAGAATACAATACATAAGATCGAGTTCATTAACTTTTGATTCTAAACATTCAATTCATATTAAAAAAAATAAACGTAGGTATTTAAAAAAAATGTATTTTGTGAGAATATAGAAATGTTCGGCTTGCACACTTTATATGTGAAATTAATAATGGGATCGTCTATTTCTTGACATAATATGCCATTTGCATCGTAGGGAATTTAAAAAATAACAGCGATACCTACTACCACCGTACAACTAACTTAGGAAAGAAGAAAAGTTTACTCTCGTGAATTAAAGTGTACGGTTTACTAAAGAATATAAGAAATATCTTCTTTTAAATAACAATTTTTGAATAGATACGAGTAAAAAACTTATTTGGAATCATGCATTTCTTGAACATTACGCATGTCAAAGAAAGTACTAAACACAAATACTCGTATACAGATATTAGATATGTATTTGACCGTATAGGTAGCCACTTAGCCCAGAGCCCAGTAGTGGCAATATTACAGCGAACACGTAGGAATGGTACACAACAGGTTTTATTAGTTCTATCTTTTTGTCCAACACTTTTTGTAGTGCTACGAGTATAGCTATGAGACAGGACAGAATGACTGGGTAACAATCTAACCGGTGGTAGTTTATACCAACAGTGTAACTCGTATTCAGAAAGTTTTTGTCGTGTTGTAGATATTTATATTATACTGTGCTACTACAATGTAGTTTGTAGTTACATACCTACAGGAGGACAATTGTCGCTAATACGTACCTATATTAAAAGGCAATATTTGTTTTGAACAAATTCTAAACTTGTAAGCAAAAAAATTGAGATGTAATATTTACTCAATGCATAGTCACTTAGTCCGTGGGCTAGTCGGTCTGAAATTAGAAAACGGTATAATTTGGGGGTACCAAGTGTTCTTTTTACAGTAGTTAAACATATTCATAAGGATGTTAAAAAAGTATGATAGACATCTCAAAGTGGTAGCTAATAGGCATACGGGCTATTTCAAGATTTCCGTTGTATGACAGGTATGGTTAAAATTAGGAAGTACAAATTTTCCTTTTCACGGCTGTTAGGTAAGCTTATAAAAGCGTCAAAAATGCAAGATTGCCATTTATAAGTGCTACCTAACAAAAATGGGAGCCAATCAAAAATGGTGGATCTCAAGTTTTACAAAATCAAGTATATCTCGAGAACTATTAAATATATCTAATTACTCTCTTGAACAATATGAAAGACATATCTGTAAGCTTCATATTTTGCATATACACCATATTGCTAAAACCAACCATTAATTAATTATGACCAAATTTATGAAAATTTCGTGATTTTGATTTTTTTTATGTCGTGTTTTTACATAGTAGTCATCACGCTAGAAAAATTAAATATTTTTTTAAAGATAGTGTATTTAATAAGCTTTTATTTGATGTATGTAACTTGTTGGCGGTATTAAAAAAAAGACCCATAAAAAATATTTAAATAAATTGTAGTCATTATCCACCGTATACTTAGTGATTTAAGAGGCGATGGAAGTGCCACTCGTAAATAATAGTGCTTATTTCAAATAACCAAGATTGAAAAATATAAAAAAATCGCCTCTTAAATCACTAAGTATACGGTGGATAATGACTACAATTTATTTAAATATTTTTTTATGGGTCTTTTTTTAAATACCGCCAACAAGTTACATACATCAAATTAAAGCTTATTAAATACACTATCTTTAAAAAAATATTTAATTTTTCTAGCGTTATGACTACTATGTAAAAACACGACACAAAAAAAATCAAAATCACGAAATTTTCATAAATTTGGTCATAATTAATTATTGGTTGGTTTTAGCAATATGGTGTGTATGCAAAATATGAAGCTTGCAGATATGCCTTTAATTTTGTTCGAGAGAGTAATTAGATATATTTAATAGTTCTCGAGATATACTTGATTTTGTAAAACTTGAGATCCACCATCTTTGATTAGCCCCCATTTTTGTTAAGTAGCACTTATAAATGGCAATCTTGCATTTTTGACGTTTTTATAAGCTTACCTAACAGCCGTGAAAAGGAAAATTTGTACCTCCTAATTTTAACCATACCTGTCATACAACGGAAATCTTGAAATAGCCCGTATGCCTATTAGCTACCACTTTGAGATGTCTATCATACTTTTTTAACATCCTTATGAATATGTCTAACTACTGTAAAAAGGACACTTGGTACCCCCAAATTATACCGTTTTCTAATTTCAGGCCGAGTAGCCCACGGACTAACTAAACAACTGTTTAGGTATCAATGATAGGCTATAATATGAAAAGTGTTATTATGATTTTCTTACTACGCTAATAAAGTATTATCCATACGCCTTTATTCATTCATATAATATAATAGTATTAGCTATATCTATTATGTAAGGCTAACTATTATAATAAACTTATAGCATAACAGTTAAATACTATAATTTCATATTTTATTTCTTTGCGTAAAAGGGTGTTATTGATTTGCATACTTAACTCTTAATAGGTGGAATTGACATTCACGTTTGGGCGTAAAAGCATTGTGATTTGCATTTGTAATTTTCTAAAATTTCAAAACTAATACACGAAAATACTAACTAAAAAGGGTGTTTCATTGAAGACCGGGACATAGATCAACTTATTAATCGAATAATAAAGTCTTATGATCTAAGAACAGATGTGAGCTAAAAACGTGAAAATATGAAGGTTGCCCCATTTTTGATGCGACCTAGATGTTCTTCAGGTAGGTTTTTCATTTCCTTTCCATTCTTCTGTGAGCGCCTCAGCGCGCATATTTCGTATCGGCGCCCGTCGGCGGCGGTACTCCCGGTCCCGGGGCGAGGGGTTATGCCGGCTTACACACAGATTACCTCCATTCGCACCTAACTGGGTCGAATTCGCCTTACTGTGAGTTTGTGAATATAAACCATGCTCGATTTCTAGTAAATACTAGGATAAATGTTCGATAATTATGTTCTTAAATGCGGAGCTCACCTTTTACAATTTTATTAAAAAACCCAAAAGGTAAGGTACCTACTAGTGTGGGTCGTTTTTTTTATTTTCGGATAATCATAAAATAATCTTTACGAATCGATACTATGCGGCTAGAAAAACAAAAAATATTATAACCATTTTTGGATATTTTATCCTTATGGACCCCATATAGAAGCCCGAAGATCAGCCTTATTTTTAAGGTTTTTTTTAAGAAAACTCGGATGAGCAAGGATATTTTCTGTTTTAATTTTATGGATAAACAAAATAAGATTGTTTTTCATAAATTTAAGGTTTGTGTGATTTAATTATATGAAAATTGTTCGCATATCTCCAAAAAATAATTTTCAAATTTGAGGCTCTTTGGGCAGTACTTCCCGAATGATTATCGGAAAAAGATATATTGTTGAAAAAGTTACTTTTTAGACAGGTTATTCCTATACGTGGCCCGTATCAGAAAATCCTGAAAAAAAATTTGGTCCATACATTGAAGTATGAAAAAAAATTTTTTTTTCGGATTTTTGGAACCGGGCACCAATAGAATGATAGTCGTAAAAAGTAACATTCTTTAACAATATACCTTTTTCCGATATTCATTTGGCAAATACTGCCCCAAGAGCCTCAAAGTTGAAAACCAGCGTTTGCCGATACTGTTTATAATTTTCATATAATTAAATTGTGCAAATTCTAAATTTATGACAAATAATGTTATTTTGTTTCTACATAAAAATAAAACCGAAAATATTCACGAACTACTGACTTTTCTTAAAAAAACCTTAAAAATAGAGTCGATTTTTGGGCCTATAAACGAAGTACAAAATAAAAGTAAATCCAAAAATGATCATAATATTTTTTGTTTCTCTAGCCACGAAGTATCGATCCATAAAGATTATTTTATGAATTTCCGAAAATAAAAAAATCGATCCACCCTAGTACCTACGTCAACTTATAGGTATAGTTCGAGAAATATAAATTGAATGTTTATTTTTACTATAATGTAGGTAGAAAGTTGCCAATTTATATTTCACGAATTATACATCAACACGTATCGTATAATAATGTAAAACACACGAATATGTAGGTAGGTACGAACCAATAAAATTCCGTTTTCGATAACTTTGGCACTAAAAATGTCACACGTCACACAGAATAGCAATATTAGCAATAAAAACAGTTTCTATTGATATTTTCATATCCATGTTTAGTTAAAACATTTCACTGCATTGAATAGTTAAATAAACTTTCACGCACACGCTACAGGGTAGAGTACGTATGCACATAATATTTAGGCAGGAATATAGGTATACGACACATTCAGGCCATTCAGGTTAGGTGAGCTACTGAGCACGCTTACTACGGAGACTTTACCTCAACAACAGGGCAACAATTCGAAACTTAAAATAATGTTCGATACTTAAAAATACGCATTGCATTGCTGAAAATCTTTCCTGAAATTGAATACTTAGAATAGCGGACGATGCTTGTAATGATTAGGTATAATAGGTATGTGGTATGTAGTCATACGACCGATTATATTTCTACATTCACTATATAAACAGCCGTATGGATAAGAATAAATGAAGGCTGAATGTATGAAATAAGTACCTAAATAAATACATTAATTATACATGTCGTAATTATACATTACGATTCTAATAGGATTTTAAATAATTATTATTTAATCGATGGAATACTAATTTTAAAAATAATGATCCAAAACGTCAAAATCTTCTTTAAAAGCCGTTTTGGTATTTCGCGAGCGATCAAGTTTAAAAATGCTCTGATCTAGATTTGCATAATACTATACAATTTATGTATAAGCTTAGAATAACATGCAATAGTACCCACTATTACTTATTTAATTAAACGTATGATGTTACCTTCAACCACATGCATTCACCAATCATGTGACTTTCGGTAGTTATTAGTAAGTTCAAGAATATTGCTTTTCCAACCTAAAATCTTTGACAAATCATTAATTGTATTAAATAAATGGCCATTCAGGAAAGGATTCCGTATCTTGTATGATTATGAACTCAATATCGCTGCAAAGTCATTGAGATTAGGTACGCTCTCACACAGATTGATAATTCGGAGAATTCGCAGGTGAGCACAGAAAATCTGCCAGCATATTTGGAAATCAGTTATTTCCAATGGCGCGTTATTTTTATCATTTGTATGTATTATGCCTACATGCCAATAACGTGATAGTGATATCGATAAGCAAGCTCACTTGAGAATCATTTGGATCGTATTATCTTTTCGATGCTCAAACCTGGCGTGGCGCCGTCAATGAAACACCTACATCAGGTTTAATGTAGTTATGTATATATAGTACGAAGGATATTCGATGAATAAAAATCATTAGTATCATTTCATTTATTACCTACATTCTCTATCAGAATCGCTATTATATTATATTACGAAAAGACCGCCGTACTTGCTCAAAAATGTATTATCCAGAAATTGCGTGTTCAAATATCGACTTTTTGTACAAATTAAATTATGCAAATAC
>JALPQI010021402.1:0-18740 GCA_025490895.1 Thaumatotibia leucotreta
ACTTCATTAAACGATAAAGAAGCTATACATTCCAAAAACTTATTTTGATTGTCTTTACAATAGTCTCTACGGTACACATACCACCACTCGGGTTGTGAACATACTGTAAAATAAGGCTTCAATGTTATAATTATACAGGGTGTTTTTTTTTCGACCGTTCAAATTCTACGTAGTGAATGTGTATGTAGGTCATACTGACCAACTTTTACTATGGGGACAAAGTCGAAATCGCGAAAAAAAAATCAGCTGTTTCATACATTTCGGCCGGCGTAATGCCGCCAATTTGTATGAAACAGCTGATTTTTTTTTTAAATTGAAAATGATGGCAAATTCTTAAGTTGGGTAATTAAAGATATATCGCGTTTAACTATAAATAGATACATACCTACACATATAATAATTTTTTTATCATTATACGAGTAGGTACCTACTTGAAAAATATTGTTATTTTTTCATGTAAAACAAATTTTAACGATTAAATCAGGTAGCGGTAAAGTAGGTTTCTAAAGGCAGGTTATTTGTTGATTTTTTACACATTTACACATTATTGCTCGCATTATCTTCACCCACATACATATATTCAGGTACTCGTAATCGTAACATTAGGTACTGAAGTATATATTTTCCTAATAAACTTATCTGTTCAGGGTGAGTAGTTAAAATATGCCAATCACTAAAGTTTCTATTCCATTAGGTTTTCTAGTTAATGGTAGAAATAGTTATTTATTATACAAGGGGGCAAAGTTATTGTTTAACTGTCGTGCCAATATTGAGACCTGAGCTAGCGAAAGATTCCAAAATTGAGCCACGAGCGTAGCGAGTGGTTCAAAAACTGGAATCTTGAGCATTGCGAAGGTCTCAAGGCACGAGAGTTGAACAAACTTTGCCGCCAAGTGTAATACAACTTTTTTCCCCTCACTATCGCGAGGAAATATGATTAAAAATCTCATCCAAATGTTAATTAACTTAAAGAAACCATTTAAAACTCAATGTCGAAACGTATCGTACAATAGAGTTACTTCTGGAATTTAAATATAGCCAATGGCTTACAAAGTCACCCATGAGAACGACCAATTTAACATGTGAGCTCCGATTGCGCATGTTTACTACGGTCATACAGATCCACTTATACTAGGCAGTAGGGGGCTATAGGAATTAGAGCAATGTCAAATTACTTTATTCACAAGAGTGTAAAAAGCGTTTTTACCCGCTCGTATTAAACGATAAACGAGCGCTTTACGAGCTAGTGAGGGGAAAATACATTTGAAAAAGCATTAGCAAGCATAAATGCAGCTATATTTTGCACGAAGTATTCTGCTTGTCAAAATAAATACCGAGTACGTATACATATACCCCGGCCAACATTATCTTAATGAAACCGAGTGATTTCCATACGCGTATCAAAAATCCATCAGTGTGCATCATTTTACCGAAAAAACACATTTCACATTAAACAGATTGCAAGCAGATACCAACTTTACTACCATATAAATAAAGTTATTCGAGAAAACACTGGAGTTATAAATCTTTCCGACTTGAATGCTTAGTAACCTTAAAAAGTAAAAATATCTTCAAGGCACTTTAATTTTAATTTAATTGAATTAATTTTATCAATCTGCCGTCGGCAAGGGTTTAATTTTTAATCAGAAATGCAAATTAGTCTTAATGAGACCCCACAGTTCAATTTTGGGGTTCGGAAACTTTGTCGGTTAACGTGACACGAAAACCTGTCTACGTTAAAATGTATGTAAAACATTTACCCCCTTAAAGCTTGAACACGCCAAAATTGAGGCATGTAAAATCGTTTATATCTATGGGAAAAATGGAGGTATAGAAACTTTTAAAGCACCTTTTTGATCACAAGAACCTGCCCAAAAACATATAAAAAAATTGTTTTCGTATAATTATTCGTTGTCAAAATGTCGAGCAAACAACACAAAAAACGCGAACGTACTTTGCACAAATACGTCAAAAATTCAACACTGAGATATAGATATATCGCGAAAAGACTAAAATATCCCCAATTTGCGGTTTTTCGCGTATTAAAGAAGTTCCGTGAACACTTGACAATAGATAGAAAGCCAGGAAGTGGAGGGTGCAGAGTCTGAAGAATAAAAAAAAGGAACGAGAGTATTGTTAGGATTTTCGCCTCAAATCCAAAGATGTCTTCTCGTGATGTGGCCAAGAAAGTGAAGATGTCTCAGTCCTATGTTCAAAAAATAAAACGTAGGGCTGGACTAAGAAGTTTTAAAGCCCAGGCCGCACCAGATCGAAATTCGAAACAGAACTCATCGCAAGGAAACGGTCACGAAAACTTTATGAGAAATTCATTACGAAATTTACATGCGTTGTCAAGGACGACGAAACATATGTAAAAGCTGATTTTAAACAAATACCTGGGCAAGAGTTTTATACCAGTCTAAGTCGAACAGATGCTCCTGAAGAATTTAAATTGAAAAAGTTTTCGAAATTCCCAAAAAATACCTTCTTTGGCAAGCAATATGCAGCTGTGGGAAAAGAAGTCGCTCGTTTATTACCACCGGGACAATAAACGGTGAAATTTATCAAAAAGAGTGTTTACAGAAACGTTTGCTGCCTCTTATAAGAAAGCACGACTCACCGCCGCTGTTTTGGTCAGATTTGGCCAGGTGTCACTACGCAAAACCAGTGATGGAATGGTACAGCACAAGGAGGATTGAGTGGTACCAAAATTATGCAACCCGCCAAATAGTCCAGAACTGCGGCCTGTTGAAGAGTACTGGAGTATAATGAAGGGAATTTTAAAAAAGAAAGGTGGAGAAGTAAAATCAGTCCCCGAGCTATAAAAAATATGAACGTGGGCGTCAAAACGGTGTCCTAACGAGATGGTGCAAAGTCCTATGAGACGTATACGCAAGAAAGTTAGAATTATGGCTTACGGTGTAGACAATAACTAAAATAGAAAATGTTATTTTAAACTACGTTAAATTTGTCATTGAACATGTGAAACATAATGTAGCCTTTCACTCTCAAATTAATTTTTTATGACTATTTGTGTGCCTCAATTTTGGCGTGTTCAAGCTTTATTCATAAACTTCTCCTATCGTAGCAAGCCGATAAGTTGCTTTAAAAATAAACCGTCATAACTCAAAATTGACAAAAATTGAGATAATGTGCTAAAACGCAATATTTTCGATAGCTTTACCCGGTCTCTTTCTCAGACCCGCCAAAATAACGTTAAAGAGAGAGATGACATGAGTTGTAACGTTTCATGACGCGATTCAATTTATGCTAAAGAGACTAACCTCAAAAAATTGGTCAAACAGAAATTGAAACTTTAAACTCGATTTCCCAAAATTCACGTTTTTTTAATTATGACGGTTTATTTTTAAAGCTGCGAGTATTGTTCAACTCTTTTCGTCTTAGCCATGTGTCTATAAGACCAAAAGAGACAAACAGTTATCGGTTTATTATGTTAGATGATTATGAATAAGGGGGTTATAGTCAGTTCATGCTCCTGTATGATCATTGGATTTAACATAACATGGTAAAACATAAATAATGGTACATTACTACCGAGGCCGGGAAGTGACTGGTTGCCGGCCGAATATATGTAGACGGCCGAGCGAAGCGAGGCCGGATAGTATTCAGACGGCAACCCGTCACTTGATGGCCGAGGTATGTATAATGCTTTTCTCAAATATGCAATGAAATGAAACAAAAAAATGTATCTTCTTTCTAAGAAATTATAAGTCAACTACTCGTACATAAATAAGTCTTTGAAACACAACAAAAGTCAAATACGACACCGACACCTCATTTTTTTTTACAGATTGACCTGTTTGAAAGTTGCAAATTTTTACTTTTAAAAAGCGGTATTAGACGCCACGGTCGGTTGGGTCCAATTAATCGCATGCGGTGATCGGGGCCGACAGATCGCGCCGTATAATACTGCTTTTTAAATATTATTTTGAGTAGTTATTGTACATTTATTTTAAATTATATAATTTAAATACCTAATTATAAATGCAAAAATTTGTCAATCATTTTTTTATACTAATATAACTTACAGATAATTATTGGCTAAACTCCAAGATGCCAGGTCACAACCCTATGTCAAATGAAAATTAATAAAGAGGCACTTGCCGGCCTAGGCCGGAAACGAGGTACTTCCCGGCCACTTTTTAGGCACGTAACTACAACATTTCATTGCATGTTTGAGTAAATAAATATTCCTCACTCTCCGCTTTATAAAACAATTACGAAATCATTTTGTTGCCGTTAATTGCAGATAAAGATGCGACAGATCAAAGAGCAAGATAGTTTGTACGTGGTAAGTAGTTATTTAATAAAATAGTACCTACTTACACCGTACGACGTTTTTCAGTACAGTAGCTGTACCAAGCGTTGGAAAGTAAAGGATACGTTAGACTTTACTCGATAAGTAATGCATTCTATCGCGACGAAAACCTAAATTTACAAAAACTTTCAAAGTCAGGCTACAGATGGATTACAAATTCATAGTTTAAGTAAATTGAAATAATGCTGTCATGATTTTGTTCGCAGTTTTGAGCAAAAGCAACATTCATAAAATAGTACACCAGTTGAATTCATAAAATGACAAGTAACATAATTTAAGTAGCATAATCTTGCATAAGGCACTGGTCTCACCGCGAGCTACTAAGCTATGAACTACATATCGGCTATAATCATGAACAAAAGATACGCACGCCCGTGTAAAAAACGAGACATAGCGATACTCGCCTGGCGGTGATAGCTGATAACTAGCCGGGCGATTATCGCCGTGTCTCTTTTATTTACAGCGGAGAGCGTATATTTTGTGTTTATAGCCGATTCTTATGTTCATAGCTTAGTAGCTCGCTGTGAGACTAGTGCCTCCTCGACCGCAATAATTAGATTCTCACAAACTACTTATTTACTTGAGAATCGAGTCAAAATAGGGTAATTTCTTTAGTTTAGTACTTATTATAGTCACGTCACGAGTGACAAACGGCCATTTTGTTTACGACCATCGTGGAATGGTTTTATAACGCGGGTAGAAACATACTTTTTACACGTTTTTGACATTAAATGACCACATTCATCGTAGTTTCAATCACTTATATTATAAAATTGCTAACCAATTATTTTGTATTAGGTAATCAACTACAAATCACTAGGTATAATATACAATTATGACAAAAGATGTCATCCAAAACTTAGCAAAGAATAGTACCTAACTAGTTATCATACTTAATTGTCGTTACGAACCTGACTGCAATTAAGACTTTTTAATGTCACGTAAATTGAGTGTCCCTAAAAGTGAAAATGCCCATTATAGCCTTAGCTAGGGGAAACCTAAGAGAAATGAACTGTAGGGAAAGTTGAGCCATTATTCAAAACCAATTGTAATTTGCGAAATAAAACAGTGACACGATAATTGACCGCGTGAGGGATAAGGGAGATCGAGTGATAAATTACTGTTATATACTTTTATTGGCGCAAACTTAAAATTGAAATTTGATTAATGGTTGGCTTTGCCACCAGGCCCAGTCTTCGGCATGGTCACAGGCATCAAAATATGGCTATTTTCAAACACTGTTTAACAACTTACTAAAAGTAGTAAAATAATAGAACTGGGTCAAAATTATTTTCGTTGTCTTGTTTCATAGCACTCTGTCACGCTTTTAGTTGCTGTTTCGACTCAGTATTAAAAAAGATCCGTTCCCCTTGTATTTCATTTTCACTCTAGATTTTAATCCATACATCAGAAATTGAAAAGAAGACATCATGTCATACAAAAACCACCACTGGGTCACGTATTTTATGGACACAAAATAAGAGGTTTAGTAAAATAGATTGAAAGTAATTTAATAGATTTAATCTCGCTTAAAAATGTAGTACCTACTACACACTAAACCACTAATTGGAGTTCGAGGCCAATGAATCTACGAAAATATTGCCACAACAATGAAATGTTCATACAATAGTAAATCCTTTTTTTGTAAAAACAGACGTTGAGATATCTTATTTATTGGTAATTTTATTCTTTAATTTATAGAAACAATATTATTTACTTATATTCACGTAAGTATAAGATATTTTAATAAAAACGGAATTATCCGCAATTATTAGTAACAAAGTTGCGCTGGTATCACCTCAGGTGTTAATAACATTTGGTACAGCAATTTAACTACACATAAATTAAATCCCTATTTCTGCGTACGTTTAGAAAATTGCAGAATAATACATTGTAGCGTGCTTTATGTTCACATTTCGTATTCGTAAAATTCCTTTGACCTACAAATTTCTTTGGCAGTGCTATAGTTCTCCATTTAAATTATCATAGAGATCTAACGTTTTGTTTGTGTTCACTGGTGATTTTAAGTTCTTTACAAGAAAATGTCATATCAATGTTAGTTAAGATAAAAGAAAAGTTTTTAGGTATTTACGTGTTTTTAAGAAAATCCTAGTTGTGACAGCGATATTAAACAGAAAGGCGTAAAAACATTACAGAGGTATGTAATGTTTTTATTAGGAATTATTTTAAATAAATTAATTAAATAACAAAAAGGTTGTGAAAACCTGAAAACTTTATTTGACAATGACATTCTTATGACACTTTGACAGATTTGACAATAACGCATCTGTCGTAGTTTCGTTGGCCTCGAACTCCAATTACTGGTATACATAATGTACAGTGGCGTTCAGAATTGCATGGACAAATTTATGAATAAATTCATTCAAAAACTGTCCATGCAATTTTGAACCCCACTGTACATCATGAGCATTAAAATTAATCAAAAATGAGTTCTCACGAAGCTCATTTTGAACGTATTAATAAAAAAAAAATTATTTGTGTATGGTAATACGGACAGAAAAGCATCTACATATTCCATTTCAAGAGTACCCTAAAACTAAGCTTCTGTAAAACAGAAAATAAGCTAAAAACCTGACCAAAGGATTTAAGTGGTTAAAAAACACCCACAATGTAATCTACAAAATCAATTCGACACCTTTATGCTTTCACGATTAACAAAAAAGCACACCCCTAACTATTAAGCCCTCTTTTTGCATACCCACTACAATCACAATCGAATAAATACAAACATACATTTGCGGGCGCACAGCAAGTAATAAACCTTATCACAAACAACATACGATTAAAGTTAAAACATCTAGCTGAATTGATAAATTGGTTTTATAATAGGGTTGCGTATTGTGTGCCCCTTTGGATAAAAACAAAAGGTGTGAGCTAACGGCAATACAAAAGCTTTTTAACCCCCACTTAAGACAATTAGGCATGTTTTTTAACCCCAAAAAAGGTAAACCATCAATTGAAACTAAACATTTCTCTATACATTTAAGGTTGGGATTTGCATAACTGGAAAGTTTTTTAACTGAATATAGATAGAACTTATGTCTTGACAATAAGGTTTAATATTAGTGAAAAGTCCGTTGAAAGAGTGTACGCAGAAAAGGGAATAGTGTGAGAGTTTTTTGTACTTGAGTGAATTTCAGCTTTTATTTGGAGTGTCGGTACACTCGAGCTCGATAAAGGCAATTCGGACGCCGGGTCAGATGTAGAAAATCTTGTTCGTAATAGAATATTCTTCTTTGAAATCCGCTTTTGTGAATAAGGTATTCTGTTTTATGTGCCTGGACATTTTTATTTTGTTGTAGGTACATCTAACTTGCATTTAAGATTTTTTGGATTATTTCCACTCAAAATTACAAGCTCTTTCGTTTCTAATACGCGAAAAGTGTCTCCAAAATATCATACAATATTTTGTGTGTCCGTTTTGTTACGCTATAGGATTTTGTATCAAAAAAGAGTGACCTAATGGACACGTAAAAATAAAAATATTTCCTGTTCTTCAGTGGTTTGTTAGCCTCTGTAGCCTAGTTGATAGTGACCCTGTCTACGAAGCTGGAGGTTCCGGGTTCGAATCCCAGCGAAGGCATTATTTGTGTATTTATTTATCACAAAATATTTAATACCGTAAATAAATACAAATGCCCATCTAGGTGTTCAGGATATTTACCATATACATATAAAGTTTTATTCTATGTTTTATTCCCTATTTTGCCTCCGTAGCCTAGCCGGTAGTGACTCTACAAAGTTGGAGGCCCCGAGTTCAAATCTCGGTAAGGGAACCTCTTTGCGTGCTTGAAGGTAGAAAAATATTGTCACATTATCCAAACAACAGTAAAATACATTTTCTCAAACATGCAATGAAATGTAGTAGTTACGTGCCTAAAAAGTGGCCGGGAAGTACCTCTTTGCCGGCCTAGGCCGGCAAGTACCTCTTTTTTAATTTTCATTTGACATAGGGTTGTGACCTAGCATCTTGGCTTTTAGCCAATAATTATCTGTAAGTAATATTAGTATTAAAAAAATGATTGGCAAATTTTTGCTGTTATAATTAGGTATTTAAATTATATCATTTAAAATAAATGTACAATAACTACTCATAATGATATTTAAAAAGCAGTATTAAGCGGCGCGATCCGTCGGCCCCGGTCACTGCATGCGATTAATTGGACCCAACCGACAGCGTCGTCTAATACCGCTTTTTTAAATTAAAAATTAGCAACTTTCAAACCGGTCAATCTTAAAAAAAATGAGGTGTCGGTGTCGTATTTGACTTTTGTTGTGTTTCAAAGACTTAGTTATGTAGTTGACTTATAATGTCTTAGAAAGAAGATACATTTTTTTGTTTCATTTCATTGCATGTTTGAGAAAAGCATTATACGTACCTCGGCCATGAAGTGACGGGTTGCCGTCCGAATACTATCCGGCCTCGCTTCGCTCGGCCGTCTACATATATTCGGCCGGCAACCAGTCACTTCCCGGCCTCGGTAGTAATGTACTATTGTTAGTAGTAGTATTACTAAAACACTTTACTCATTGTCCACAAAAACAAAAAATAACATGACAAAATAACTTTTAAAATAAGTATAAGCGAACTTATTTCTTTTTCATTAGTTTTCATTACATAACATTTTTATTACAGCCTGGATCAGCAAAAGCTTTTGAATTAGACGAAATCCAATTTCGAATAATATTTGGTTACTGCGTGCGTCGATATACTACGTCCTACTCCAACAATCTTACTTCAACAGGATTTTAAAGTGTTCATACTTAATATTAATTTATAATTGTAATATCAAATTATTTTTGAACTATTATTATTTGGTGCTACATACCTACCTACCCTTTAAAATCGCTTCAAAACTCAATAATAAAAGATTTGGAATTAGACGCAATCTAATTTTGAAAATAGGCATATGGTTAAGTAAGGTAGTTTAGCCGGTTCGCCGGCCACTTCTGGTTGTCGGCCACTACGTAGTAAAACGAAAATAACAAGAACTCTTTACCCTATCTATGCAAAACAACACTTTAATCGGGTAATTTCACTTGACACCTACACCTCTTTAAACTGGCTGCCTAATAATGTTCCAATTGGCTGGTCAGTGCGTCGACAAAATTTAGGCTGTGTAGATGTGTCGCCATTTTAAGTAAAAAATTGCGCGAGTAATTTTTTTCGAGGTGAGTAAAAATATTGTATCTTTGCTGTTTATAAAATTGCTTATGTTTAAGTGTGAAGAATATTAGTCGAAGTATTGATATTTTGATCAAAATTCATGGAATATAAAGTAGAAACTATTCAAATTTGATGGCCGGGTAGCTAAATGCAAATTCACGAAATATTTCGTAGGACTTAACTGCATACATTTGCTAAAATAAAAGCATACGTGAGCTATGTTGTGTTTTAATGTGAAGTTAAATACATTTTAATTAATGTAGTTAACTGGCGGCCACATGTATTCTAAATAATACTTAATGAAAACGTACTATTAAATATTTTGTAATTGGCGGCCGAGAACAGGATTATGACAAGCTAGTTTTCGGCCTTGTTCATTTATGCCGGCCGAAAACAGACGCATCATACGTTAATTATCGGCCATTAAAAATAAAGCGATAAGAAACAGACAAAATCCACACTTTTTTATTCATGTAATGTTTTTATTTAATCCCATGTCCAAAGTAATTTTAACAATGTTAGTTTTCATACCGCGTTTATTAAAACGTGGCCGAAAATCAGAATTCTAATAATGAGTTCTCGGCCACTGTTGACAGAGTGGTCGGAAATAGGCAAACAAATTGTGTTTGTCGGCCGTCTTTTCGTAAGACAGATGATAAAGCAGATGCGGGATTGAGTAGCAGCGACGAAGGTTTTTCATTATTTTAATGTATTGTTTTTGTTTTTGTTTTTTTTTTTTTATTTTTTATTTAAGAAGGTACAATAACATGATACAAACAGAATACATTCAAGAGAAAAAAGTATATGAAATAAAATACTGCCTACATCACAATAACAATTGTACACAACATACGTAATAATCATGCATAAAAAAAAACATTTAATTTATGCTTATTGTTGAAGAGCCTCAGTTCCAACAATACGGCTGATAAATGTTGACAAAGACATGCTCAATATATCTGGCTCGCTACCTAAGTCAGTGTATAGACTACACATTCTGAAGATAGGAGCGTTACGGGTGACATTATTATTAGGGACTACCGGCAAAGCAAATAGCTTTTGGCTTCTCGTCGCCCTGCCACTAGCTCTAAGGTATATGTAATTCATAAGGCCTGCGTCATGACTACCCTGCAATATCTTATACAGTATCGACAGATCAGATATTTTGCGTCTAACTGATAAAGATTGCAAACCAAATGCAGACATCCTGTCAGCGTACTCTGGAAGTATTCGACGAGTTCCCATCTTAATACAGAGATATCTAAGGAATTTAGCCTGGACAGATTCAAGGCGCTCAGAATGACCTTTGTAGATAGGAAACCATATAGCAGAACAGTACTCGAGAGATGTGCGCACAAGTGCACAATAAAGAATTTTCAGACTATGGACAGTTTTGAAAGGTTTGGCATTGCGCATAATAAAGCCTAACATTCTATTTGCTCTGTTTACAATGTGCTCATAGTGGCCACGGAATGACAAATCACAGTCAAATATCACACCAAGATCTCTAATCGCTGACACTTTCTGCAACATAGTTCCATCGACATGGTATTCATGCTGTATCGTATTTTTATTTTTTGTAAACGAAATAGTGAGGCATTTGTCTATGCTAAGTGTCATCATATTCACACTGCACCAATCTCTTATTACGTCCAAATCAGCCTGTAAGGCCAGGCAGTCAGTGTTTGCTCTAATAACGCGAAAAATTTTGATATCGTCTGCGTAAGCAAGACAATTAGAGGCAATACGGATGAGTAGATCATTAACAAAAAATAGAAACAACAATGGTCCTAAATTGGAACCCTGAGGGACCCCAGACTCAGCCAAAAAGGGACAGGAATCATATCCGTACACGCAAACAAGTTGAGAGCGTCGATGCAAGTATGATTGAAACCATCTCAACAGATTTCCATGGATACCTAAGTGATTTAGCTTTATGAGGAGTATTCGATGGTTAACCCGGTCAAACGCCTTCGAGAAATCAGTGTAAATGGCGTCTGTTTGGCTTTTTGTTTGGAACGAATGTGTTAATTCTTGCATATATACCAGGAGATTTGATGTAGTTGATCGATTTTTGACAAAACCATGTTGTCGATGACTAAGAAGATGTGAAAAATGGCTATATATTTGAGTATATATCAGACCTTCAAATACTTTAGCGAAGCAATTTAAAATGCTTATAGGACGATAATTCGAAACGTCAGTTTTGTCCCCTTTTTTATAAATAGGCGTAATTTTGGTTAATTTCCAGAGATCAGGGAAGACACCTTCTGCCAGAGATTTTCTGTATATTAGAAATAGGGGTTTACTTAGAGCTTCGGCACAAGATTTTATAAATATTGCAGGTAATCCATCAGGGCCAGCCCCCTTATTTATATTTATTGCTTTTAGTGCTCTTAGCACGTCATCAACGGTGAATGAGACTGAGTTTAAACTGTAATTACTTTCGGGAAAATCAGGTAAGTAGTTTGGGTTGTCACTTGAATCGTATACTGAAGAAAAGTACAATGCAAATAAGTCTGCAATATCCTGACCAGAATTGGCAGCTAAATTGCCATACAACATTTTACTAGGGATCTGATTTGTTGTTCGCTTAGACTTAGTGTAGCGCCAGAAAGCTTTGATGTTTTTATTTAAGTCACGTTCAATATTCTCAACATACGATTTGAAACAAGCCGTAGCCATTGTTTTTGCCCTAGATCTTAAGATTGAAAATTCATCGTAATCTCTCGGATTTTTATATTTTCTAAACCTTAACAACGTTTTATGCTTCTCCTTCACCAATCGTATCAATTCCCTTGAGAACCAGTCTGGATAGCGTTGTGTATTAGGTCTAACCTTGGGTACATTTGCTTCAATTGTTACCCAAATAGAATTGTACAACATGTGTAAAAGACTATCGCAATCCAAATGCAAGTAACGCTCCCAATCAATATCATTTAAATCTGACGTACATTTTTCAAAATTTGCCTTACGGAATTGATAACGGGGACTGGAAGTGTTAACATTAAGGATATGGCCGTGTAATACGTTCAAATTAAGCTCGAGGGGAGGATGGTGATCATCAATCCGAGAAAGTGCACC
The DNA here is from genome assembly GCA_025490895.1 of Thaumatotibia leucotreta. Lineage (NCBI taxonomy): Eukaryota > Metazoa > Arthropoda > Insecta > Lepidoptera > Tortricidae > Thaumatotibia > Thaumatotibia leucotreta. Next base: position 12,612 of record JALPQI010021402.1, read on the forward strand.
GGTCTCATTCACAACAGCTGAAGGAAAGTCAGAATCAACAAATACCAAGTCCAAGAGGCGATTGCCTGCGTTAACTACATTGTTAAGTTGCGCAAGTCCAGTTACAGATAAAAAGTCTTTTAGGGCTAGATACTTTGGATCATTGTTAACTGTGACGTCATTATGAACTATGAAACCATCCCTCCAAACAATGTTAGGCAAGTTAAAATCACCTAGTATTATGGCGGTAGTCATTCTCCCAGTATGTTTTGCAAGTAACAAATTATTTTCACATGTACTTAAGTAGTTTTGAAACATATCTGGCGGTATATATGATGGCAAATACACCGCACATAATAGCAACGTGTAGCTATTACAGGATATAGACACCCACAAGTCTTCAAGAGAGGATTGGCACCGATACTTGCACTCCGAAGCAAACTTGGTGGACACAGCGATAAGAACGCCACCGCCATGTCCCTTGCCAAAGTTATCCCTAAAACACGCAGGGCGGTCTCGACGATATACTACATATCTGTCATCAAATAGTTCATTTGAATTAATAGATTCATCAAGCCATGTCTCTGTCAAGCAAATTACATCATAATTATTCAGAAGTATAGAATTATACAAATCTAAGCATTTGGTCTTTAGTCCACGAACATTCTGGTAGTATAATGATAATGCCAGTTTGAGTTGTTAGTAGGTAAAAGAATAACAATAATGGACAGAAATGGAATTCCACGAAAAACTACGAATGACAGGGTAATTAATGAAGCAAATCTAAGTTAGTATAATTTTTAACAACGATTGGACGCGACGTCTCGTCCTTGCGTACGAGGATACGTCCGTTACGGACCCAAACAAATTCGTATTGAAGTTCTTTACACTTAGCACGAGTCGCCGCATGCAATTGCTTGTTAAACGGTGACAAATGCTCAGAGACGAATACCGGCGCCCTTTCGCCCGCCAGCCCAAGAAGAGAGGTGTTCAACTTATTTGTGGGGTTACTTTTATTGAATCTTGTGATGGCGGAAAAAAACTCGTCGCGGCTACGTCGGCTCCTCAGCTTTAAAACAACAGTGCGAGGCTTATTGTTCTCTCGGTTCAGCTTCGCAACACGAGTGCAATGCACAATATCTGATTCCGGGAGCTGATGCGAGACTATTGAAGCTGCCTGAAGTGCAACTGTCACAAGGTTTTCAGAACTATGTTCGGTGATACCGTGGAATTCAAGATTCGTTTCGCGTAACTGCTGTTCCAGGTCGTTAATACGATCTTCCAGGTGTTGGACAGATGGCTGGATCTCTTTGACCGAAGAGCCCAAACCAACCACTGTTGCGTTAAGAGAGCTCAAGGACTTTTCTATATCCTCCTGCCTGCAGCTTGCAAATTCCAATGACTGTTTAAGGTCAGTAAGGTCCTTTCTAATAGGGCCCAGTTCAGCTTGTAGAGCTGTTCTAATTGTGCGACTTAGCTCGTTTTTTAATGAGTTTTTAATTTCTGTGCGAATCGCATTAATTATTTTGGGATCCAAAGTAATGCCAATCGGCGTGGTGGGGGAACAGGCAGGTTTATCTTCGTCTGTATCAGAATGGGAGCCACGATCAGAATCAACCTGGGTTGCAGGTGCTATTTCCTGGAGCGGTGTATGAACAGGAGTACCGGAGTCGTCTCCACCGCAGCACTTGCTCACCACAGAGGTTACGCACTCTGGACAAAGCCAGTTGGCCGATATTTTTGTAGCCGGCAAAGTTGAAGGGCCTTTATAATTAACACAAGACTGATGATAGCTCAACTTGCATTTAGGACAAGCCACGCGTAGACGTTTTATCTCCTCTTTACAGTGGCCGCAGATGTAAGGCATAATGAGAGCGATTTAAAATTGTTATAAGCAATACAGTCAAATTACCTCGTATTTGTTCAATAACGATCTTCCCTCAAAGTAAACAAACAGGTACACAGTTATTATCACGTTCACTGTAGTAGGTACACTACCAGCCGATGCGCAGCGAGGTCGCGAGAAAAATGTCGTAAGCGCCGTGCAGACGCTGGCGCTTATTACGTTTACACCAATCACTTTGTTGATTGTCGATTTTTGGGATTTAATTGTGCAATTTCACCATAAATATCAAAGTTTATTTGTTCTGACCATCACTTATCAGCTCAGCACTGATGGTACTAGTAGATAACACACGAAATATCACTAAAACCGCTATATTTTAATTGTTTTGTAGGAGCACAAATTGTAACATGTTTACTTCACGATGCAGGTAGGGTAGATTATGTTATTCAAGAGAAGTTCCTACTAAGTTTTAAGTGATTTTTAGAAGAAATTCAATATGCTATGGTAACACATGCCATCACATGGGCCGTCATTTTGTTTACCACTGACGAAGTGCAAAGTATTTTTTTCTTTAATAGCCTGTTTCAGTGTCCCACTGCTGGGCAAAGGCCTCCTCTTTCTCTCGAAATTCGACCCTGTTGAGTGCACAATCCCGCCACTTCCCGTTAAATTTGTCCAGGTCATCCCGCCATCTCCTTTTTGGTCTGCCTCTGCTTCGACCATGTTGTAGGGACCATTCGGTAGCTACTTTCGCCCAACGTTCGGGATGCATTCGGCAGACATGCTCTGCCCAGTCCCACTTCAGTTTAGCAGCTTTCCTACCTACATCCTCAATACCGGTTTTGGAGCGCAGTTTGGTGTTTCTGATGCGATCAGTCCTGCGAACACCCAGTATGCTGCGCTCCATCGCCCGTTGGCAAACTTTGAGGCTGGTTTTTTGTGCTTCAGTAAGGGACCAAGTTTGGGCGCCATAGGTTAGGACAGGCAGGATACACATGTCTACGAGTTTGCGCTTTAGTGAAAGCGGAAGGTTGCCCTTCATTAGCGCCTTCATGGACCAGAAACTCTTAAGTAATAAATAAATAAAATAATAGTTAAATACATAAAAGTTCCTTATAATGTTCCTAATATTTCTAATACATTTATTGATTCATATAGTTTTCGTTTGATTTAAAAATAAACCCTACAGACTATGGGATAAGACTCACTACTATAATTATAAATAGTGGCCGAGAACTGATGATTAAGCGGCCGAAAACTAAAAAAAAATGGCCGAAAACCGGCTAAATCGCCGCTTTTTTATATTTATTATCTTAAAAAATCATTATGCATCATATTGCATAAAGTTCGATCAAAAAATTACAATTTCATCATATTTCTAGTCTAAAAATATAGTCATTACTTGGATTTGTTAAGCGCACTATTCATAAAATAGTTTTAAATTCAAAATTTTGGTAAACTGGCCGAAAACCGGCTAAACTACCCCTACTTCTTCTTCTTTTGTCAGCCTCCGTAGCCTAGTAGGTAGTGACCCTGCCTACGAAGCTGGAGGTTCCGGGTTCGAATCCCGGCGAGGGCATTCTTTGTGTATGTATTTATCACAAATGTTTGTTGCTTGGTCATGGCTGTCTATGTATTTAAGTATCTATATGTATCTATCTATTATATATATCGTCATTTGGTACCCACATCACAAGCCTTAATTGAGCTTACCGTGGGACTAGGTCGATTTGTGTAAGCTGATGTCCCAAGATTTATTATTTATTTATATTATACTTCTTGCATAAACACGTCCAACAACAAACAGTTTTTCAGCAGTCATCCCACATAGTGAGAATCGAACTACCTACCCAAAGTTGGAACTAGCAATTCGTCCAAACTTAAGGATAATACGTACAAGCTCTTTATGCCAAAGAACCAGTGAAGTTACGAACAACCTCCAACTAAACTTGTTAGGGTTGAAATATGATCTATGATCTTGTATTTGGGTGTCTTACCGTTGAGGCAAAATATCGATTCGCTAGATGAGTGCGAATCGTCCTCCTCCTGCCCGCCTCCATAAAATTATTTTGAAATGTTTTTGTGTAAGTCCTAGTGGCTCAGATTTCACTCTCAGAAAAATTACGTTCATTTCGTGTCGTTTGACGTAACAATCATGAAAATCGGTTAAATAATAAATATTTTAGACCCGTGTGCTCACTACGGTTTTTCACTACTCACTAGTCTCACTACCGCCGTGAGTTAAACGCACAAAGCTTACTTTAGACGTACACACAGTACCAATTCATTGATGTTGTTATTGTTAATTACATTATGGTTTATCTACAATTTAATTATGTTAAGCAATCACTATTGGATGATAATGTACACATACAGTGTATTCAACAACACATTTGTCACCACCCCAACTCTTCCCACGGGTGTCGTAAGAGTCGACTAAGGGATTGAAGTATCACTGACCATTCCTTGATAGAAGATTGATGACGGGCAGCAGCGTCATAATAGCGGACACATTACTGAGATCGCCAAACCGCTTGCCTAGTGTGGCGATTATGGGCATTTACCTACCTACGTTCTGCAGCGAACTTAGATAGGCTGATGATGTGTGGTGTGTGTAATTGTGTATCCAACAAAAACATAACACTTTATATATGTTTTTTTATAACGAATCGAAAGTGCCAAATGGGAAACAAGCCGTACTCTGTATCTTGGCAACTTCTGAACTTCTTCCATATTTCATCGATCGCCGACTGTCGGATGTCGGAAGCGTATTCAGACAGCGTAAAACTATGATATTGATTTGACATTCATCATTTAATTTTGTCCCTTTTACTACACTTCGTAAAGGCTCCTCTAAACATTCGCCGTCGTTGATCGTGTCGCCTTTAATCGGAAATTCACGCAATTGTCTGTAGTAGTTGTCGGAATGTCTAAAAACCGACAGATCAGGTCTTTGTCTTTACTCGTAGACAATGATCTGGGAGTACAGTAGCCGTACAATGAGTTGGAAAATAAAGGATAGGTTAGGTTTTCACTCGATACGTAAAGCATTCTATAGCAGTACGGTTACTGCTGACTAGATTGATCCATTCATAACAAAGACCCGCATATTATTTGTCAACCTGCAATAAGTAACTATATGAATAAAAGCACGCGCCTTAATAAGTCAAACTATGTAAGGCACTGGTCTCACCGCGAGCTACTAAGTTATGAACTATCAGCTATAAACACGAACAAAATATACCTACTCCCGTGTAAAAAAAAGAGACACGGCAATACTCGCCCAGCTATCACCGCCGGGCGAGTATCGCCGTGTCACTTTTATTTAAACGGGAGTGCGTACCTATGTTTTATTCGTGTTTATAGCTCATAGTAAATAGTTAATAGTTTAGTAGCTCGCGGTGACAACAGTGCCTAAGTAGATGAGCCATAATGTATCGAATTGAATCAGATATTGTAAATCAGTATCATATTTTTACAATTTGAATATTATCCGTGAATCTCCTCGGGTTTTTACATTCTGTTATAAGAGTCTAAGTTTCGAGTATTTTGACGAATAGCCGCTGAGTTTTTATTTATTGGGCAAAGTTTTGAGGATCTTGAGCGATGCCTTTGAAGTTTGAGTACCTGTGCTTGTCTTTATCAATCAGCACCTACGAAGCTGGAGGTCTTAGGTTCGAACTCCCGGCAAGGGAATACATTGGTTTGCTATTAAGTCAAGTTTTATTTAAGTTTTAAAAAACATGTCCCGCCAAATTTCTGACCGGTTCTTCTTGGGACAGCGGTGTAGAGCTAGAAACGGAAGTAGTTTTAATTTTATGTGTAACTTAGACCATTCAAAAGAGTTTGTTGCTATTCCAATTTAAAAAAAGAATCATGACTTTGACTTTGACTCGTAGTTGCTTTTCTAAATATGTAGGTTCTGTACAGTAGGTAGTATGCATTATATATGTAGGATCGGTTTCTTCACGAAGAACTTCAAAAAGAAGATTCGAAGGTACTGATTCTTAAACGATTTTAACTTAAAGTAATGTGTCCACTGTAATGACATTGCTGTCCATCATCAAAGAATGGTAAGTGACACTTCAATCCCTTAGTCACTATAAGACACCTGCAGTGTTATTCACTAAGGAAACCGCCTTGCTAACAGCGCTGTGTCAGCGCTGCGGCAGCGTCGAGCCTAAAAATGGTATTCACTAATGCAATTTAAACGACACTAGCGCTCGACGACGAAAGCGGCGTGCGCTGGAACTACACTGCGTCGAGAGTTACCGCCTACAGTTCGACGACGAGCTGTTCTATGT
>JALPQI010021403.1:0-11710 GCA_025490895.1 Thaumatotibia leucotreta
GGCTGTAATTACTTTTTACGGTTCTGTAGTAAATTAGGAACCCTTACATTTTCGCCATCTCCGTCTGTCTGTCTGTTTGTCTGTCTGTCTGACGGTCTGCCGTCTGTCTGTTCATCTGTCGATCTTTCTGTTTGTCTGTCTGTCTGTCTGTCTGTTCATCTGTCGATCTTTCTGTCTATCTATCTGAGTGTCTGTCTGTGTGTCTATGTGTCTGTATGTCTGTCTGTCTGTTCATCTGTCCATCCGTTGTCTGTCTGTTTGTTTGTCTGTCGGTCTGTATGTCTGTCCGTCCGTCTGTCTGCCCGTTTATTTCTGCAAAGAAACATATTTCAACCGGATATTACTTGAAATGATTGCCTTTTCAATTATTCTGGGTGTAAGTACTTTTTATGGTTCCGTAGTAAATTAGGAACCCTTACAATTTCGTCATGTCAGTCTGTCTGTCTGTTCGTCCGTCCGTCTGACTGTCTATCTATCTGTTCGTTAGTCCTTCTTTCCATCCATCTATTCTTGGATCCGTCTAGAAATAGAAATAATTCTTAACAAACACAAAAAAAAACAATGTCCAGTAACAAAAAATAAAAATAAATTATGCGTTATTTCCGCAATTGTGATTAAGAACTCTGTTAATAACATTTTAGAATTCAAATTTAAACGAGCTTTTTTGTTACTGGCTGTGAAAGCGTTAACACTTTTTTCGTTAAAAAAAATTATTATGATCGGGCATAGTTCAAATAAAAAAATAAAAAACCCTTATAGTTTCGCCATGTCCGTCTGTCTGTCCGTTAGTCCGTCTATCTATCCGTCACCATACTCTTCTTAGCATGGTGCTAGAGTGTGTCAGCGCTCTATCACTCTTCATCTATCGTTTCGTGCGGTAGTCCGTCTGTCTGTCCGCCCATTGCTTAGATCAGTGACCATTTGCAATTAGTTGTAGGTATACATATTAGTTAGGGCTTGTCCATTAATCACGTCATACGATTTTGGTATGTTTTAAACCCCCCCCCCAGCCCCCATGGTGATATTTGGTGATATTTTCAGGACCCCCCCCCCCCTAGCCAATATCACGTGTATTTTTTTGCCAACTGAAGTAGTCCTTTTAATAACACTTGAATTTACGTACTTGTTTGCCAACTACGAGCTAAATGATCGCGAAGTTTTAAAACTTAGTATTTAAAAAGTGTTTTATAAAAAAGTAAAGATTTTTTTACTGGCTATAATGCTGTTCAGCAGATTCGAGAGTAACAAAAAATTGCACGTGATTTGTCTGTCTAGCCAGTTTCGACCAACTACGGAACGCTAATACTGAGCATGGATCGACATGCACTTGGCCGGTTTTTTTCCTCATGCGTTATTTTTAGGGTTTCGTAGTAAACAAAAAACCCTTATAGTTTAGCCATGTCCGTCTGTCCGTCTGTCTGTCCGCAGCATAGCTCAGTGGCCGTTAGTACTAGAATTTGGTATACATATTAATTATGCTAACAAAGTGGTAGAATAAAAACTTTGGTGGGCTGTGGGTTTAAAAATAAAACCATTTCGAACGTAATCGGCCCAGCCGTTTTCGAATAACTATGGAAACCTATACTGAGCATGGCCCGACATAGTCTTGGCCGGTTTTTTGATATTGTATTCTCGCCATTTTCCGCAACTCGACATCTAACGTGCCTATTTTGCGTGATCCCAACGCTGGCCAAATATTTTGCTGCCGCAATATTATAATTACAAGGTTGTAGTCACGTCTAAAAATATGTATGCAAAAACAAGGTTGCATGGATATGTAGTCATACATTGTATCAAAAATATGTATCTATTACTGACACCAAAAAATGTATCCATTAAACTATTTCAGTATTATGTAATCACAAAATGCTTCACAAAGTTTCATACTTAAATAAATTCCATTTAAATGTATTCACCTCGTAGTCAAAAATAAGTATACATGAATGGTTTCCGTTTACATGTAACCACACCAATTTGTCAAATATTTATATACGCCGTTTGATTCATAAATATGTATTCAGACAGCAAAAACTAACCTTGTCTGACTGGCATAGAATCATAAGTTGTTTATTTAACTGATTTGACAATTCACGAAAACAGTGCAGACTTGTCACTGCATACATCTATCTCACGATTATTCTATGACGCACTTGACAGTCTAAATTTTTAGATTGAGCTCAGTTGTAAATATTGTGTATTTCAGTTTAGGGTCATTCACAGAAAAGTGCCCTAAGCATTTTTTTGTTTTTATTTTAATAATATCAAGTTTTTTCTACTCAGTCAAAATCGAAACGGCATTTTGCAACTAACAGGAGAAATATGTCCCTAACATGTTATTCTCGCCATCACAAATATATACCGGGTGGCCCATTCAAATCGGTCAGTATGGAAAGTCTGAAACTATAAGACATACGAAGATTTGTTCTTAGGAACCATGTCATTGATTTTGATAATAAGGAAAACTGCGTTGATAGATATGAGAGAAAACAATTTTATTTTCTTAAGATTTACACAATAAACACCTAGTAAAATAAATTTAAGTACGTGAAAACAATGAATTCCATTCATTTTAAACATCATGTTTCTTAGAGACATTTACTGCTTAAGACCTACACAAACGATATCTGAATAGACATAGTGTATGTTTATTTTTTCAAAACAACCGGGTTCGATTCCCTGGCTGGGTACAGTTTATTTTTCAAATGTATGAATGCAGTTTTTCTTTTTATCAAATTCGGTGACATGGTTCCTAAGAACAAATCTTCGTATGTCTTATAGTTTCAGTCTTTCCTATACTGACCGATTTGATTTGAATGGGCCACCCTGTATTAATATACAATATATTTTTGAGCACCCTGAATAATTTCAGGGTGCTCAAAAATACCTGAACATGCACTCTAATGTCTTGAAAATAGTCGTGTTCTCCTATATTTTCAAGAATCGAACCTATATTTTTATAATTGTCATTGAATAATATTGATAGACATTATTGTTGTCTATCTTGAATTTATTATTTATTACCAGCACTTCAAACCCAAACTTCTTTATTTCGAAGTGCCCTAAGAAAGCAATAAGAAAAAATACAGATTTACAAGTGGTATTTACTTTATAATGCTTGACAAACAAAACATTTCTTCTCTCTTTCAGTTATAAAATAGTACCTACCTGGTTTTAATTTTAGTAACTAATATAAAATTATAATACTTATGAGTTTCATAAACAGCCACTACCTATTTGTAGCTTTAGATAGGTTCCATATCCATATTATAAAGAAAGTCACTGGCCACATGGAAGACAATTCATTTTAAAATCGATTACACTTAGACACGTCAAAACATCAAATCGTGTTTACATAATAATAATTATGTATGAATCAAACGGCGTATACAAATATTTGCCAAATTAGTGTGGTTATGTATAAGGAAATTCATGTATACTTATTTTTGACTACGAGGAGGATACATTTATATGTAATTTATTTAAGTATGCAACTTTCTGAAGCATTATGTGATTACATAATACTGAAACAGTTTAATGAATACAATTTTTTGGTGTCAGTAATAGATACATATTTTGGATGAAAATGTGTGGCTACATATTTTTCAAGTCTTATTATGTATACATATTTTTAGACGTGACTGTATGTTACATTTTTTCATAGTACCGTGAAACTAAGTAGTCAACATTGCCCGCTTTTTTCGGAAATCCTAAAATATCTCAAAAAAATATATGAAACCTTGAAGTTTTTTCTGCTCAGCATGTGCACTGTGATCGTACGAATCGGCTCACATGAAGAAATAATTTTTAGATCATCATTTAGATCAGGTTTTTGTCGTTTTAAGGTGCGTGCAAACCAAAAGAGCATTCGCTGTTCTATCCCCCGCTCTACGAAATCAACCAATCACGTTTTGTGTAACGATCGAATTTCGTAGAGTGGGAGGTTAGAATAGCGAATGTTCTTTTGGTCTGAAAGCACCTATAGAAGGCGAGCAAAGTAATCTCGTTCTTGACCAACATTGCCCACCTCAATTTAGTGCTTAAAAATAGCTCGTATGACAATAATACTACGATCACAGAAGGTTTTTGGGCAATTCTACCAGTTCATGTTTATAACTCAGGGATAAGTATAAACAATTTTGAGTAAATTGGTTGGGCAATGTTACCTACCCGTTTTCGCTCTTTTTCATACAAGGTCTACTAACGCAATTCGCAAATGCTAGGGTTGTCACTTTTAAGTAGATATCTTAACTAAAGACGTTTAACTTTTGTTCAAAGTATTAATATACTAGTGAAGTAAAACAGTCCAAAATGTATTATTTGTTTTAATGCAATAATAATAAAACCGTTTTTTGAATGGGAATCAAGATAATATTATATTGATATAAATATCAGCCCACTAACGAAGCAGCAGACAACGAAACTGACAATTGAGAGTATAGTTATTGGTTCCGAACATTTTGTACACGTAAAATAAAATAACGGAGTTATAAAAACGTAATTTACTGAAAAAAACATTACCCACCGCTATTTTCATAAAGTGGTAAAACTTGAAAGTGACAACTGTAGGCTATTTTTCATGATGGGCAATGTTTTCAATGTCCGTTTGCTAAAGTACTGGATAAAATTTCCCAAAGCCATAACTTATTTTCTGATTAGCTTTTTCCAATAAAACTACTATCAATGTAATCTACTGTTGTCATTTTATTACAGGTCATGGGTTTTTTTTTTCATTTAATACCACCCTGTTTTGAGAAATTTATGTCTATATTTTGCCAAGATTTTGCCCGCCAAATAACCAACCTCACTCAAGAAGCTCTAGCAAACAACTGGATGAAGATAGACGCAAAAGTCATACTTGGTGTTGCTTCTCACATAATCTATTTTATACTAAAAATAGTTAGGCCGCCATAAGAATGTAATTTTTTTCTATAATAACCAATTTATTTAAAATTCAAGTTTTGGGCAATGTTTCCCCTGGAGACAAAGTGGGCTAATTTTACGGTAGTAATTCTATGTGTATTTAGCTATATTTTACTGAAACCTGTATCTTAATACCTATAGTCAACTAATAGTCTAAAATTCACGATATTACATGGTTCTATGTTCTATGTTGTGGTCATATAACTTACAAGGGCAATAAGGTTCTATGTTTGTTTGATCGATATTATTGTTCTCATATATAAAATGTACTTAATATTTATAGTCATATACATTGAATTTAGGCTGTGTGGTGCGGCAGTAACAATATATTTGCCACCTACCAAGTTGGAGAACTTTTCCGATGGGTGTTATAAGAGTCGACTAAGGGACGGTACTACGCTGATCCAATTATTTGAGATGGAGGCAGGGCAGCAGCCTCATCATAATGGACACATTACTGCAATCATCAATCCGTTTGCCCAGCGTGGCTATTATGGGCATTATTTAATTTATGTCCTAGCTAATGTACCCATACGCATAAATAAAATAATAGAAGAGGCCCACGTCAAGACCACTGTTACTGTATTAGACTGATGATGTGATATTGAATTTGATAAGAAGGTATCCTTTTACCATTAAAGTGTATTTATCTCATAAAATCATCTATAGGTACTCATATCCATCAGTATAAGCATAATAATCTTATTATAACATCGATCGACCGACCTTTTTATTAGAGAAACGTGGCCTGCATGCATCGTGTCACTTATATAATGGTGTTTCATACTTAATCGCTCAAATCAAACTAATGAGGTGCCGTGTTCCACAGCCTTAGATACCATGGACCCTTTGATATTAAGACACCTGAATGGATGCCTTGGTATACCAGCATAGAAGAAAGTGGAAGATGCCATGACAGAGGACCTAACCCGCGTATGTGCCAGCCATCCTGGAACCCTTTGATATAGCAAGAATCCTTTTCCCTTTGAGATAGCAGTGATGAGTATTTGTTGCGTTGCAACCTCAGTGCGCAAAAGTACTCGTTATCATCAGATCAGCTGCGGTCATATACTCATATGCTGACTCCAGCGGCAGCGATGAAACGCTGGAATGTGGAAGACCAAGCTAACCACGAATAAATAAATATTAATATATATAGTCTTTTTCCTTTTTTAGTTTTAGTAGGTACACACGCCAACCCAGTTAACTCTATCAAAGATTTCGATTCTGGACCGTGTACGTGTTTCACTTAGTCGATTTGACCAAACTTTGATTCGAAATATAACGCTTATTTTCGAATAGTCATGTCAAATCTCCATAGTACTTTAGCACTACATACATATACAGGGTGGTCCAAACCTTGACGTCAAAAATTTTTTTTTAGATTCCTCACGCCATGAGCTATCAGAATATACCCCATGTATGTTAGCCGATTTTTTGTAGTTTTCGAGTTATGAATTTTTGAAAATTTTTTTTTGAGAAATTCTGAAATAAAGAAATTTATTCATAAAAAATAAACATTTGGGTTTTTCAACTAGTTTCTTTTTGTAAAAGTATAACTAAAAATAAAGCATTTACTGACAAAAAAACTAGCGTCCTCACTTTGATACAAGTAGGATAAAAAATACCAAATTCAAAATTTACGTTAAAAACGCATCAAAATAGCATTAATGTACGTAAATAAAAAAAATAAAACATATCTCAAGGATGTTTGGTAATCTAAAGACTGCCCTAGACCTTAAACCTTCGTAAAAGCAAAAAAAAAGTGATACTTAATGATGAGGATTTTTCGGAGTAGTCGGTCAAATAAACTTAAAAAGAAGCTTTAAATTTTTTATTTAAAAATAAAGTAAAATTACGTCTGTTTTGTTGTTCTTATCAATAAACAAAGACAGAAAATACCACGAAAACTCAATTTGTGCAGATATTGAAGAAATTTTTTACTACTTAACCTTTTGACCGCCATAGTCTGATATATCAGACAATCAATACCCAGCTCGTATCGCCGCAGTCTGATAAATAAGACAATTTTTTTCATGTTTTTCTCAAGATATTCTTTACTTTTACAGAGTTTACTTTGGTTCTTTGCATAAGTAAGTCGCAGCAATTGTTGATTAAGTAACAGGTGAGACTGATCTGTTGATTTTATTATATTTTCTAGATGAAAATAAACTTCAATTATACCATTAGATTATGTATGATTTTACCCCAAGTCTCGTAGCCAAAGTCTTATATAAAAGACACAGACACAGTGATGTGACGATGATTGGTATTGGCATATCTAAGTCGACTTTCTCATTCGACAATTTAGATTTACGACGTACCTAAGATTTATGCATGCGACTGACCTTACTTAGCTAACCTATTTGATCACTTCGATATGTTCTTATAAAATTATGTATGACGTAAATTGTCTAGTATTCTACAATATCGTCCGCTGAAGAATTATTTAGAATTTTAGAAAGAGCGGACGAAAATGAAGATTTCGAATCTGTCATAAAAATAATCTGCCGTAACCAGAATCTGTCCTTAACTGAATCAAGTTACCCAATGACTTAAGTAGCCACACCAAGTGTTGATACATTCGCTTCATACGCAATTGCCATATAGATACTCCTTCGACAGTTCTAGGTGCACGTTCAGCGTCCGGAAACTTGACTCTCAACACGACATGCCATGATGGCCTCGCAGTACATGATAGAGTACCTAATCCTTGTCATTGTGATACCATTCACTCTTTGGACATTTTGATTCCATGGATGTTTTGACCCTTGGACATTTTGACACTTGGTCATATTTGAGTACTTGGAAGTTTTCAAAGTTGAACTTAGAAATAAATATATTTGAATTGTATTAGTGCCTACCTACCAGGGTTTATCAGTGAAATCTGTTTTTTATAAATGGTAGAATATTTGAATCGATAAATAAGGGAAGACTGTTATCGTGGTTCATCGGTAACCCCTACCAAGTCATTGTATTCCACAATAATAATTAACACAGACTACGCCATCGTCTTAAAAATAAGACCGCATGTGACGTCAAAGATGTAAAATAGAAAATTTTAGTGATGTGGATTACCTACTCGATATTTCAAAATTATGTTAAGTCAACAAAATATATAAGATTGGTACTCTTTTGTAGTTTAAACAATTTGAGTACTGTAATGTTGAGCTTACAATATTTATTTATCAAAAGAATTGTAAAATTTTATGATTAATTAAGCCTAACAACGTTGAAATTTTCAGAATCGATACGTTTCTAATGCGTTCAATCCTCTCACTACTAGTGCCAACTTATCAACGAAAAAACAATGAAGCCTTCGCCAATGTCTGAAATAGTAGACCGCTCATGACGTCACAGATACGAAATGAGAAATAATAGTGATGTAGCAACGTCCATCAATAAATTTGCATAGCTGGTATAATTCACAGATTCAAACCATTCATAAAAGGGACGAAACCATAATAAAGACCTTGGTAAACGTGATTTCATCATAATAATATAACATTTAATGACAAGGTGGTAAAAAACGACGTTAATCACAGTAAGCTATAAACAATAAAATATTTTATCGTAAGTTACGTGGCAAGCACTACACAGTTTGTTATAACTTAGTATAGGCGGCGACACGGGCACGTCCGATGACATCCCAAGCGGCGTTCAAAAGGTAAAAAATTTTAAGCTTTTTTAAGTTTATTTGACAGACTACTCCGAAAAATCCTCATCATTAAGTTTCACTTTTTTTTGCTTTTACGAAGGCTCAAGGTCTAGGGCGGTCTTTGGAATACGAAAATTCCTTCGGGTATGTTTTATTTTTTTATTTACGTACATTAATGCTATTTTGATGCGTTTTTAACGTACAATTTTGAATTTGGTATTTTTTTAACCCACTTGTATCAAAGTGAGGACGCTAATTTTTTTGTCAGTAAATGCTTTATTTTTATTAATACTTTTGCAAAAAGAAACTAGTTAAAAACCCAAAAGTTTTTTTTTTTATGAATAAATTTCTTCATTCCAGAATTTCTCAAAAAAAATTTTCAAAAATTCATAACTCGAAAACTACAAAAAATCGGCTAACATACATGGGGTATATTCTGAAAGCTTATGACGTGAGGAATCTAAAAAAAAATTTTGACGTCAAGGTTTGGACCACCCTGTATATATATATATATATATATCGTCCATTAAATACAAAAGCGACACAAGTCAAAAAATTACTTTTTACAGGGGAGCTGTTTAAAGATTTTGTATTCGTTTTTTGTTCACAAAATGTTTTTACAGCATTAATATTATATGTGTTATATATCAACTTGTAGGTATTTTAACCCTCTTTTGATGTATTTGGTTATTTAAAAGTAATATGTGCTGTGCAAGCTTTTATGAGCGTATACGTCCGTTTTGCATAAAAAAATACCATTAACTCTGAATTTTTTTTTCCAATAAAAGGCCACAAATACAAAAAATAACCAGTTATTTCATTCAAATCATACATAATCATGTCTTTAACATAGAAATACTGTTTTTTTTTAACAAAACTGAACCAGACAAAACTTTTTCTTACTGTTTCTTTACTTACATATTGTCAGAACATGTTTAAAGGTACCGTAAACCGGGGTTACTTTGATTAATTTTAACTTTGGTTACATATTTTGATGAATTTAACGGACGTACTAGTTTAAAATTCAGATATAATTATCGGTTTTCTTCAAGAATCGACCTGCTATATAAAAAAATGTGGTACCTTTAGTTAATAAATATAAAATAAATACAACGTGATCAAAGTTAGGTTTATTGTTGAGAATGGAATTAATACTTTGATAGGTACCACTTATTTTTACTAGATATAAACTGGAAATAGCTCACCTAAAAGCACGTAAATAATAAAAATCGGTTAAGTACATCTTTAGTTATTTGTTTTTTCTAAGTGTATTGTATTTGTGTGGTGGTTACTATGATCCCATACTAAATGATCCAAATTGATATGTTTTGACGGTTTCCTAGTTTTTTCATTAGAATTGATGCAAGAACTTAATTTTTGCCGATACAAAAGTATATCTTTCAATATTTAATTGCAGAGATAATAAATCTTTCCTAAAAATCTACTTATGATTAGTAATAATGTAACAATTTTTTTTTCTAGACGACATGACAGTTTAGCGCTAGTACTTGGGTACTACCTATGTAGTGAAGCAATAGGCATGATGACTGTCAAGTCAAGTCAACATCTTTTTCCGATTTTTGAAATATTTACATGAAATACACAAAAGTAACGTCACGTTTGTATACTACACTTATATTGAATAAAAGTTCTGTACAATAATGACTGCAGTCTATATTTTAGTAATAATTTATTCGTGTATGATGCCGTGCATAATGTTTAATAATTTATTTTAAATACAGTCCCTATGTTGGCATTCCCAAAAGTTAAAAAATAAATACTGTTAATATAAGTTTTTAGATTCGTTAAAACATACACCGGGGTTAGATCTTTGTTTGTTTTACTTGTATTGTATACGAATAGTATAATAGGAAAGTATGACAAATACTTAATAATCCGAAGTTTATGCCATTATTGTTTCTTCGTAGTCGCAATTATAGGTACACAAAATTCAGTCATCTTCCACACAATCTCTAATATACTTTTAAGTAAAACGAACACAATACAAAGTAGGTACCACGTTTTACAATTACTGTTTTTATAAGATGTATTGTATTTTTTAAGATTTCATGCAAAAGATACTTAATTATTCAATCTGGTACATTTATGGATTTTAATATTATACAGAATTAAAAACGGTTGTAAATGCAACAATGTTTTTTGAAATTCAACATTCCGTATTGCGGCTCCTTTGTTTGTAAAGAAATCTAAACCAAACATATTTACTTTATTCAAAACAGCATCATGTATAAATATGGCTCCTGTGATTGATGCATTCGAATATATTTTTAATTCAAAAAGGTTGCAAATCCTAATACAGCAGTTTTGATGAATGAAAAAATCAAATTTAAGACGATATTTTAAAATTAAAGCTGCCACATTCCGTTTTGCGACTCCTTTTTATATAAAGAAACATAATATTTACGTATTTATTTTATTCAAAACGGCCACATCTACAAATATGGCACATTTGCATACATATTTTTTTTCGTAATCACTTATTTTTTCGTTTCATGGCACTTTTTCACAAAAATGTCGTGCGTTTTGGTCGACAGTCGAGTCGCAACTGACAAAATGGCAGTTTAGCACTGAAATTAGTCTCGAAAGAGCGATAGTGCAAAAAGGGCACCTGCATAATTTTGATACTTACTAACGTCAAATCAACAGGTGTCTTAGTGTCACGTAAAATATTAGTGCTTATAATGTCGTTTTTGCAATAAAATCATTTTTCACGGTTTTTGAGTTGTGTCGCTTTTGTATTTAATGGACGATATGTATATGTATATATATATATCTGAGAGAAAGCGTTATTCTTCGAATAAAAGTTTGGTGAAACGCAGCCTTAGTTTTATTTTCAGTGACGTCTCAATTGTTTTTTCTTAAAATCTTGAATTGGTCCCGATCTGTCTTTGTCACCCATTCTTGAATCGTCATTTTAACTGGGATCAACTATATCAACTTTGGTAATTTGTTGCATTGTCTATTTCATATTGCTCATTTAAGCCTTCGTCAACATCTTCTTTGGGTGTGTTGCTCTAACTACTATCTTGCTATACTATATGCTAACTATAAAAAAATAGTGACACAATCAGAACGGCATCAATTTAAGAACTTGACATACGACGACTGAGA
>JALPQI010021404.1:0-17851 GCA_025490895.1 Thaumatotibia leucotreta
CCGCAGTATGTAGAGTCAGCTCTTTTCGGCTACCACCAAAATGTAATGATTGAACTTCGTTAGTGGCCTTTAAAGCATAGTTTTCGGAAAAATCTACATGTATAATAGCAGAGTTGACTGACAATGAATTTCTCAGATTCTTCAAATTGTCATATTGTGTTTGTATCAAAAAGCAATGTTCAAAAAACGGTGACAAGTCTGAATGCAACTCATTGACAACATCAAGAGGGTACGTTTTAATTTCTTCTTTTCTAGTGATTGGTATTTTTTTAGGGCCGGTTTTTAATGTAACCAATTCTGGTGCACGTATCCACTTGTATAATATGATCTCTTTATCATTCAAGAATTCGTTGTAGTGCAACACGTTATTTCTGCATGAGACACATTCCCTTTTAAGGCATTTTGTTTTGTATCGTGAGCAACAAAGACTGTCCAACAGTTCTTCAAAGTCCTTTTCTCGAATAATTCCTGCGTTGCTCAAAGACTCTAGTTTGAGATCAATATTAGCGTGTTCCATACACATACACGTGTCTCTTTGTGCCGCTGTGGGCGGTAACACCCAGAAAGGACGATATCGCCAGAACGTTGAATAACTTACATTAACCCTATGCAACTTCAAAAACTTTTCGTGCAAATCCTTTATAGATCCCCTAAGATACCTTCTTTGCTTTTGTACTTTGAATCGAGTTATATACTATTTTTTTCCTGGACAAATTGTACTATTAGCGTCGTCAGTATAAAAGTCTTTTATCATGTTTTCAATTTTGGTTTCTACTTTTCTTCTGATAATATTTTTTTTCTTTATTGTTTTTAAATCTCTTTTTTTGGCAGTCTTTATTTTTTCTACATTGTCAATTTCTCTGTTTTTGAATTTGTATTTTAGACAGGCGTTTTCTTTTCTTAGTTGCGTTATAATTTTTAATAACTGCTTTCGTTTCTTGCGTTCTATATAACGAATCTTGTTAATTTTTGCTGAACAGTTGCAATCAAATCTTTCGAAATCTATTATTGGGTCTTTGGGTTGATCCTCGATGCTGATTGTATTACTGCCATTACCTTCATCTAAATGTATAAATACAGGCTCTACGATATGTTCTTGTTCCTTTGCGTCATTTTTCTTTTTTTCCCGAGATTTTTTTGCCACTTCTCGCCATTTCTTCCGTTGTTCTCTTTGCTCTCTTGGACTTTTTTCATTAATTGATTTAAATTGGCCCTTTTCTTTCCTTTTTTTATACCTATCTTTTTCTTTTTCTTTCACAAGTTCATATAATTCAGGATCTTGTTTAATGTTTGCATATCTTCTTCTTTTGATTGAAGCTATTTTTCTTTTCTTTTTTCGGATGTCACTTGAGTCTTCTTTTATTTTACCCATAGTGATTATCTGAAAAAAGAATACCCATTTAACTTCCACCTGCCTAAATCATGACCGCAATATTTTTGTACTATAAATGTAAACTTTTACCATGAAAACATATTTTCAAATATAATTGACCGCTTTGAGAAAAGTTAATTGTGTAATAAGCCATCTAATGGCATCTTCGGGATGAAATCAGCATAATTTTTAATTAATTTTCAATAATCGAGTTAATGATTCAAAGCTAAATGATTATGTATAATATGTTGATTATGTTATGTTATATTAATGGAAATGTGGCATCGTTTCATTTAATTAAATTTCCTTATAACGCCAATTGAGCGACCACATGGCCAGATTGTCGATAAAAATTTCACCATGCATGTTTTGAAACAACTCCTGCAAGTTTTCTTTGGTCCCTATTTGATCTATGTAAACTGAATGATATGAGGATAATGATATCTCTTCATATGTTTTGTGAACTTTCATAGTTTCAGAGTCTTCGCATAAAGCTTTACAGGTTCCCCCAGTATATGTGGAAATCAATACTTTATAATTTTCCAAAACATGGGCAAATAAACTTTTGTCCGGTATGTAGCGATTTGTTTCTATCACTAATACATAATATATGAGCTCCATATTGAGTATATTATATTTTCTTTTAAGTCTTGAAATCTGAAACGAAAAACATCGTGTTATTAAGATTCGACACATACATACGTAGCTATAATATTAGAATGCGGTTTGGAGAAAACAAAGGTATCGCAAAAATAAATTAATTAGGTCACTAATTAGTCAGATATAACTCATACAACCTACGAACATTAAGTCCGTACGTCCTATTAATTTTTAATCAAAATTTAACTCACAAACCTAGATAAATTATGGATTTACAGCAAATATGTGTAATTTACATTTTAATATACCAGAAAAACATTTTATGGTACTTGCGACTCCAAGAAAAACCAAAAATTATGGACCAATTAAACAAAATTGTCAACACCATACTATAGGATCATCACCATCCATTGATTCAGTACCGGTAATGACACGCCCGGTGTTGACGATTTCACACAAAATTGTAGATTATTCTAGAACACTTATACTTAAAGCAACGTCAACGCCCCACTAGTACGTTCCTTTAAGGTTACGTATTCCCAAGTAATTAGTTTAAATATTATTCAATTATTTACTGTAAATCACTTGTGGATGGTTATGACGCCACTGCGTGTTAATCTCGAAATGCAGTCACACTTTTATTTATTTTTTTGCTTTAAGCCCGCGTAGATGGACGTGCACTCAGTTCCGCTGTTTCACCTGAACTGAGGAGGCGGGCGGGGGTACGCCTGGTATATTTAGACGCACGAGTACAAAACTACCTCAACTTTGACAGTACGCTTACGGTGTTGATGAATTTTTGGTGTTAAACTTTTAAATATTTTAAATAGTACTTACGCGACGAAGGATTTTTATCATATTTTTTTTAAAGTATAACAACAATATTTAATAACTACTACTGAAATAAAATTCGCAATCGTACGTTAGATTTGCGATAATTTTCAGTACAAACATGGAGATTCAGATTTTTTTGTTAGATGGTGATGACTTTTGACATATAAAACATTATATTAAAATAAAACTATTTAGATTTCGGTTATTTTGATGAAAGGGCCTTAAAGATAAAAGTACTGATTAACGTAAAAATAAAATTCAAAGCAAAAAACCTAAAATATTTTTTTCTAAACACCAAACAGTAACTTTTTTCCGAGTTTTGAAATCCACCCAGGGCCACAAAAACCGACAACAAACGGATCTGTGGCGGACGCGTCCGCGGACGTCAAATACCTACCGCAGATGACCAAATCACCCCCTCTACACGTCCGCGGATGCATCCGGCGATGGCGTCCGCGGACTCATCCGCAGACGTGTAGAGGCGGCATTATTATCGGAGACGACGCCCGATGTCACGTATAAGTTGCTTGACATCAGCTCCCCAGCAGCCCTCTGTCTCCACGACAAACGAAAATATAGCTTAGCCCGTGAAGACTGTACTGTATAAAAAATAGTACATTGTGCATCAAGGGAGGTAAGTACGGAATTACTAACGAGAGTGTTAGAAGCCCGACGCCGTTAGGCGGAGGGCTTTTATGACTCGAGTTAGTATTCGGCTTGGTTCTCTAAATCATCTCCGAAAATTGTTTGTACGAATATTACATCGCAACCAACTTTTCGCATAAATTCATTTCGCCGAATGATCATGTTCCAATTGCATTTTATGAAATCGTTTCATTTCCCAACTAAATGGTTGGCAATTTTATCTTTGGGCTTGGTTTATTATTGGAACTTTTTGTAATACGTATTTTCATGTGGTTTATGGTTTAGTTGGTATAATATACATTTAGTTAACTAATTATTACCATTTTTTTGGTAGTGTCATAAATTTACTTTATAAGGATGTAACTCCCATTTGGGGTGAATTTTATACAGGTATTTTTGTTTTTTAATAGCAGCTTACATCCCTATGTATGTATGTTTTATATTCATGTTTTTATACAATAATAAGTCGAAAGCGACAAAACCGGTGAGGGGTCGCATTACCGAGGGAATAACAAAACAGTCGGTTCTGGCGCTTCGCCGGCCGCTGCCGCGGCACGCTCGCTTCGCTCGCTCGGCTCGCGCGCTGTAAGGTCGCAGTTTCACCTAACACTCCTCCTCGCTTCGCTCGTCGTCGTACCTAATTGGACTCTGTGAAATTTTTTTTTAACGGTATATTTTTAAGAAAGTTCAGACACATGGAATTCAACAAACAGGTTAAGAAATCTGCATATATATATTTTTTTAACGAATGAGCTTCATATTTGTCTAATACAAGTACATGAGCAGGCGATCGGTTTAAATGTGTACCTATTTTTTACTTAGTTCAAGTCAAAAGTTGCCACATAATTATATGAAAAGGACACTGTTACACTGACGAAACGTGGACGAAACGTTATTCGTCTAATAGTTGTTAGGCCTAGTGAAAGATTTGACAAGTGATTAGTATGCTAAGTGCATTGTGTCATTACAATAATCCGTTTTATAATAATTCTGCCAAACGAAAGGTTGTCATACAAAAATTTGCTAATAGTTGGTTGTCAAAGTGAACCATCGGCGAAATGTTGGTTGGCAAATGAAATTCGGGCAAAAAAAGTTCGGAGAAAAGGCACAACACCATTCGGCTTACCTACCGCGATGCATACAATGTTTTTCATCACATTTATTTTTTATTTTTATTTATTGGGGAAATAAACAGATACAAACAATTGAGATACACACAAAATGAAAATTGTACAAAGGAAGATACAGCTTATATCCTAACACAGATCCCACTAGGAGTTTTACAAAAGAAAAATGTTAAGATGGCAAAAACTAAATCAGTCAAACAGTTCTTAAACAAAACTAGACTAAAACAACTAACCTAAAACACAGCAGTGGTAGCAAAGAGAAAAAAAAACAGAAATTAGAACTAACTACACCACAAGAACATTATATTTAAATTTAAATAAGGCTACCAGCAATTACAGACTACATTACAGTATTTCGGCAACTTTTCTTTTGAAAACGGCACGTGTATGATTAAATATGTCAACCGAGACGAGACGTTTGTTATAATTACAACATATTCTGCGCAGAGGCACACGTAAGCCTGCATTAGTCGAGGCCGTCGGAACGGCAAATAGTGATAGGGTTCGTGTTCTGTAAGAAGAGGCTTTGAAACTTATGTCATGTAGAAGCTCAGGACAATTAACTTGCCGACAAAAAAATAAGTTTTAAGACATAATATTATTAAATGACGTACTGACATTTCTATTACTCCCTAGGGAATATCACTTTTCTATTACTCCCGCTACGCGCGCAAGCAATGGCGCGCTTAGACAGCAAGTGTGATGAAAAAACTATTATAATGATCTTGATAATTTTCCAGCTGGCTAGTGTACTACTGGCTTCGAGCAGGTATTTCTAGATCCAAATTTATTTTTCGGTAATAATAACAGTTTTATGTTTATTACAGATGTAGTTACCAGGGATCGGAACGGTTCGAATTCCGTTCTTTTTCGTTCTTTGGTAATTGGTGAATTTTTTGTTAATGGAGTAATTCTAAAATACGGTGTTTATAATTACATAAAACGTTGAGTACTACGTAAGTAAAACATTTTGGAATATTGAGCTATTTCGAGGTTTTTTTTAAAAAAAACGGTTCCGATCCCTGGTAGTTACACTAGTTACCATGATTTGTCAGTCGTATTTTATGTTAACGCTATTCCTTTTATGGTCATACACGTCCGTAACATTTGATGTATACAATTCGTCAGTAGAAAACAAAAAGCTGTAAGTACCTAAATATATTTGTTTATGATATAATAAAAACTTGCATTATTTCCTAATCACGCACTTTGTTTATACTTTTCTGTTTTATTCGCGACTGACGAACAGTGTAAGGTACACCCGGCTAAGACCGGACTATTTTTCGGTGAGTTGAAAGTATGTCACAAAAAAACATAAATTAATTCTCACCAACTTTTACCTAAAGATGTGTGATACAAATGATAAAAAAGAAATCAAGCTTTCAATATAAATTTACTTGATGCCGCTCAGCCGAAAAGCTTAGGAGTAATCGACACTCAAACTTGTACAATTTTTTTTTTCAAGACACCCAACCGAAAAAGGAGAATTCCATGAAAAATGTCGTAAGCGACACTGTCTTTTCAATAGTTTTGAGAAATTAAATTAGTAAGCTGAGTTACGGCATAATAATAACATATCAAGGCTTTAAGATTGACAGTGTTTCCTAGCAGCTAGCATATTTTATTAGGGTAGCTACCATAGCGAGTCGTAAGCGACAAAAAGTAGATGTTTTCATGGAATGCTCCAAAACCTTCTTGGCTTAAGATCGGACTAGTAGCTAATTTCAACATCGATATTATATCGATGAATATCAACTCTAAAGTAAGGAAAATAAGGTGCTAGCTTCCTGTTAAAGATCGGATGTCCAAAATTCTGAAAAAAAATCATGTTATGATGCTTTCTGTCGTGATGGCTACCGTTCACATTTATATGACGTGCTATGACGCATTCTGACGCAATTTTAATATCAGTACGTTCTCAGCACTCGGATAGCTCACACGTTCGCAATCTTCTTTGGGCTCGTGCATAAATCATGCGAGGTTTTTTCGGCTACTTTTTGACCCCCCCCCTCCCCCCTGGTGATGTTTCGTGAGTTTCTTGGCTACCCCCCAATACCCCCCTCCCCTAGCAGTCTCACGTGTATTTTTTCATTCAAGTTTTAACGTTCGCTCGCCGAAATTCACAATATTTATTAGTTTGTTCATCGTAGAAAAATACACGTGAGGTCTCCTTGTACCCCCCCTCCCCTACCGTGATCTTTCGTGATGTTTTCTTGGACCCCCTCGCCCCCTATAGGACCTCGCGTGGTTATGCACAAGCCCTTTCAAGAATCATCCGATTCAGATTCCGATTTTGAACATGAATTGCATTTATCGGCGCTGGCTACGCATCTTAGAAAAGAAAGAAAGAGAAGGAGGTACTGGATTCATCCAGTAAATAGAAAGAGAGAAACTAAAGGCGAGTTTCATTGTCTCGTAAAGGAGCATGAGAGTGATCCGAGTGATCCTGAAAATTTTCGGCAGTATTTTAGAACGTCGAAGGCACAGTTTGATTGCAGAAGACATAAAAAAATACAGACAAAATTTCACAAGCCTATTGGTACCAAAAATGACTTGAAAGTAAGGTTTTTATTTAAAAAATTATGAATTATTTTCCTCAGAAAATTGTGCATAAGCATCACGACACGACACTGGTGCGTTCACACTGCTGTGCCGTGTCGCTTCCCCGCCCCCCGTACCTCACCCGGTCTGACGCGGACCGGGATCGCTTGTGACGCGACACAACACACGCCGTCACAACACAGTGCATCAGATAAATGTGAATGCAATGCAACGATATTAAATACTTGAAACCGATACCGTTCTGATGCGTCACAACACAACACAACAGACAAATATAAACGCGGCTTAATGCGGCTGTGCGGTTGGTGCGTACTAGCAAGAGGGGCGGGGTGAAATGGCGTCAGGCATAATACATATAGTAATTGAGGAAAAAATACAACTATTTTAGTAGTTATTGCGGTCATCCGATCTTACATTAGATCCGATCTTAGCCGGGTGTACCGTATATGTCTCTCTTCTTAATCGTTCCCCCATTACTGAGGATCGTGACTCCACTTGCGGCTTATGATATGCCTCCAACTGCTTCTATCTGTGGCTTGATGGATCGCGGTGGTAATGGGTGGTGTTCGTATATGTAAGCGTGTGGATATCAGTGGAAGCTCTTTTAACAAAAGAATAGTGAAAATCGCTTCACCCAGTCGAAAGTGCTGAGGTAACAAACATAAAGAAAATATAGTCGAATTGTGAACCTCCTCCATTTTTTGAATTAGGTCAAAAAGAAGCCATTTCTCTATAACTATTTTAGAGAAATCTCTATCGTAAAATTACATACCGTCCTCTATTTTCTTAACCACGAGGCATACAAATCTTTAAATAAATGGAGATGACGTTCTTATACTAGTAATTCAATGATTTTTGGTTTGATCAAAGTATCTATTACAATTTTTGAGATAGGTTGATTTTATTTGTTGCTACGGAGCTCTTCATGCGCGTGTTCACACACACATAGCTGGTTTTTAGGGTTCCGTAGCCAAAGTGGCAAAAACGGAACACTCATAGATTCATCATGTCCGTCTGTCCGTCTGTCACAGCGGATTTACTCGGAAACTATAAATGCTACAGTAATAAATATTGGTAACTATATGACTGTGTTGTGTAAACCGCTACATAATTATGAAACTTAATTGTAAAAAAAAGGGGGTTAAGGCCCTCCATACATATAACTAAGGGGTAGAATTTTTTTTCCGATATACAGTCAGCTGCAGAGAAAAGTATACTTCAATTTCATATTAAAATTAACGGAAGGAATTATTTATACGTGTTGTTCTTTTCATTTTTGTTGCTGTTCAGTTAAACTATGCATAAAGCGTAAGTGCTAGTAAACATCAAATGTATTTTAAACATCAAGTGCATTGAACACACTATTGAGAAGATAAAAGCAGATGTTCTATTACAAAAAGAGGATGGGCAAAAATGTATGGACCATGGCTTAATAGCCTATAACAACAAACTATATATTTTTGGAAAGGTTGTTTTGTACTCTACAATTTTTGTTTAGGCAGAGACGGTCTAACAGCTGTGAGAAAAAAGTTATAGCTAAAACAATCATTTACCAATGAGACATTTATTTCGCAATATTCATTTGCGAACAATTTTTATTTTATCACCTTTAAATATTTTTTTGACAACATACAATGATCCTAAATGTATTTTTATATACATATGACAGATTATCTTACGAGACTACGACATTTTTGCGGAAATTAAACACTTTACTAATTTAAGACTTATTAGGAACGAGTAATAATGACGGTCACTAACTGTCAATCACGAACACTTGCGATAGTTAAATACTCTGTAACTCCCAGTTTTTAAGTGCTATTAAGTTTCTTCACACACATATTTGGAAGGTCCTGCCATAGTAAAAGTTACGGAGCTTAACATAAGCTATCCAGAGGCATACCGTTTGTCGTTATTGGTTAATAGGCCAATTTGCCCACCCTCCTTTATCAATAATATTGTTGTCATGTGTATTTTGTTTCTGCTAAATTCCAATAGGTTGGAAATGTTTATTACTGTGTAATTACGGTAGAGTAACAACAAAGTGCTAAGTAAAAATTGTAGGACAGCCAGAAAATGCTGCATACATTCTCATTTCACTTAGTTATTGTAATGTTTAGGGAAACACAATGAAACACACCGTATGCCAACTCAAAGAGAACTAATTTTATTATCTAAAATCCTACCCTCAATACATGCATATCTGTTCTACCTACATATACAACATGTCCTCTCTTTAGGTAGTGCCTAAATGTAATGTAGAATGTAATGACAATTTATATGAGAGGTTTAACTTAATTGAACTTTATATTACCAAAGTTTAACAAGTTTTTCTTAAGTATTTATTTTACAATATGTTGTAATTTATTAACATGATGCCTAATGTATTTTTTACAATTATATATTTTATTTCTGTATTTATTGACATCTTTATTTTTATATACCCAATTTGACAAATCGTGACAAATCTTATCTTACTTTTAGACCTGCAATTTTTTTTTTTTACATTTGTATAATAATGTGTAGATATTTTTAAATGATCTATCTATCATGACATGGATAACGCGAGCCTGTATATGTTAATATTATTATCTGTATTTATAAAGGTGTGTACTTATACTAAACTATATATTGTTATATACTTTTTTTTTAAGTTACTGTTACGATAGGTGTGTGCATGCATTAACATTGATAAAGTAGGCAAACAATATATCGACGCTGGAAAGGAGAAATTGGATAAGCGACACTTTTGAAGATATTGAGTTATATACACCGTTAGAATCGGCAAATTTTTCTGCGTCGAATGAGCTAGGTTTCGTATCCATCCGACTATTTTTGTGTCGCTTATCCCATCGGTGATTTAGAGAACTTTCGACCATTTTTTATTACTAAGCGACTTGGTTTTTGACAACTTTTAGGAAAATGGAGATTAGATAAAATATAATTCAACATAATTAATCTTGGATTATTTTACCTTTTCGTCATGACAGGTTAAATTTTACTTGGATATTTTTGCCGTGTAACAACTAATCTTCACTTGTGGGTTAGCTTAGCTATTTCTTTCTGACTGTATGATATGTTCTCATGTTGTTTGGACAGTTTTACCTTTATCTGAATTTAAAATTTAAGACGGTTAGACAATATTACTTCACTATGATATCTGAACTATTATTGGCGTTTAACCATTTTTATCTCCATTTATTTATGAACCATTCCCTTCACTTAGGTATCCCTTTTTACTAATTACCTACTTTTTGGAATAAAGTTATAAAAATACCTAAAACCATGTTTTTCTTTTTTCACGTGTAAGTAAATTCGTTTACTAGTCACGAAATGTTACTCATGTAATTAAAATGACTGACTATGAAGTTTAAAATAGTTTCTCATTTTAAATATGTGGATATTACTTAATGATTATTTATGCTATTTTATCAATTTATATATTTTTACCCATGTAAAATAAGCCACTTTAGCCCACCTAACGAAGACCAAAAGTTGTCTATCGGGGGAAATAACTCGTGTTTAAGCGAATTTTGGTATAGTTGTAGGGAATGGTGTTTTCAACCACGTACTAAAAGTACTGGTGGTTCGGGGTGGAGCTAAAGGGGGGAGAGGGGTGTAAAGGTCCTTATTTTTATTTTTTCGTAAATAACTCGTAAACCGTGGCTTGTAGCAAAAAACGATCTAGTACATAAGTAATCTACATAAAATTCTCTACAAAAAAGACATACGCATGTTTTCTCTGGGATCAATGTGTCATGAGATAGGAAAACAAGAATATGGACACTATAGAAATAAACACATTTGTTTAAGTAGGTATGGCACATACAGAATGCTCGCGAGCATTCCAAAAGATTTTAATTCTCAATTCCTGACCATATTTAGAGTCTTCAATGTTAAATAAAATTTCCTGGATTCGGCTTGGTTTCAGAGATAATCAACCTTTTTTTCGAAATAACTTTTTCGACGTAACTCGTCATAAAACTTCTTTTTGTTTAAAATGCTACCACAATGTGTTTTAATATTACCACACTTTTTGCCTGGCAATCAAAAAATGGGAATAAACTTGACGAAATAACCTGTCCCTAAGAAAAATATTAAAATAAATAATTTTAACAAATTGTTGTTATGATAAAAGTACTGGAAATGTTAAAAAGTATGCAAAAAGTGTATTTAACATTGAAGACTCTAAATATGGTCCGGAATTGAGCATTAAAATCTTTTGGAATGCTCGCGAGCATTCTGTATGTGCCATACCTACTTAAACAAATGTGTTTATTTCTTTAGTGTCCATCATCGTGCTTTCTTATCTCATGACACATTGATCCTAGAGGAAGCATGCGTATATCTTTTTTGTAGAGAATTTTATGTAGATGAATCATGTACTAAAACATTTTTTGCTATAAGCCACGGTTTACGAGTTATTTACGAAAAAATAAAAATAAGGACCTTTACACCCCTCTCCCCCCGTCAGCTCCACCTCTAACCACCAGTACTTTTAGTACGTGGTTGAAAACACCATTCCCTACAACTATGCCAAAATTCGCTTATACACGAGTTTTTTCCTCTGAGTTTCCTTCGTTTGGTGTACTACTTTGGCAGCTAGATAATTTCGACATGATGAATTTGTTACGTAAGTCTCGGGTGGACCTTTTTACCTTCCTTATTGTACGTTAAGTTTTACTTTTGTGCAATAAAGTTTAAATAAATAAATAGTAGATGATGTTTGATGAAACACCGTTTTGTTGAAGTACGCACGCGTGCACACCACGTAAGCGGTGTGACATTTAATATGACATTCACATAAGCTACATACAACACGCACGCTACGCACATGCGCATGTGCACGTGCTGCTCATGCATTTGGTGTGGCCCGGCCTTGAAGGTCGATTTGCATCAGCATTCTCGCAACAATTTCTTTGAAAAATACACCTATAACAAAATGGTTTGTTACCATTACCACAAACTCCAGCTAGGGGGCCCAGCATGCTATCGACTAAAAATATCTAAAATTTATAAAAATATATAAAAATGTTACCCATTTTAATGTTACGTTTGACTTACTATAAGTACCTATTTGCTAGGATTTTCTTATGTAATTCATAAGTTTTTTATCCTTTTTACCAAGTCTCGGTCTCGGTCTCGGCCGATACTAAAATATGGGTCTCGGTTGGACTTTAGTACCTAGTGTACTTCCAAAAATCACGGGATGATCACTCGTAATTACAACGTCTAAGTGTCTCCTTTCGAAAGTATTCAGCGTTTTTTGACATTCAGAATAAACCCACCTTAGCCAGTTAAGTTTGTTTATCACACAGCTTTATTTTGTTTTCCTCTTTCCTTCGTATCGTCCCAAAACTAATTTATAACATAACATAGTAAATATTATATTATATAACTAAAAAAGATGTCACTAAGCAAATGTAATGTGTAAAATAATAAATAATGAAGTTTTATTGCCTTTTACAGGGATGAGGAATGATTACAATGCTGATGAAAACCTTCAAAAAATATACTATGTTCATGAAATAACTTCTTTTATTCTTGTGTTGACAACCTATATTATTATCGTAAATAAGAATACGTAGTTAAGTCATATACCTAAGTATAATAACTGCGAATTCAGGCCATTCTAATCCATTTCTTTTCATAAGTATTGCTGCTATATCTCGTTAAAATACCAGATAAGAAGTTTGTATAGTCAGGTCCTGATAATATTCATATAGGTATTTAGTTATTTTATTTTGTTTTGTTTTGTCACATGTAAAACCCACAGCGCTATATGTATCTGAAGGCCCGAGTGTAAGTCCAGCCACGCTGCACGCTGTAAATTGCCTGTGGGTGATTCTTATTCTTACATTTTTTTCTGTGATATGTAAGAATCGAATATATTTTGTGGGAAAATATATAAAGTGTGTATTAATTCACGTAGTAAATTACCACTAATATCATATCAGAGCATCATTTTTGCCATAAAGTTATTAGCCAGCTATAAAAAAAAAATGCTAACTCCAAAATGTCACGGACCGTGTTGTGTGAGATTGCCGAATTCGAAAATATAATATTTTTTTCTGGTGAATTGTCAAATTCTCACGCAAAATATTACAGCATTTATGCAAGGTTAATGTTTGATTTATAAGAAAATATTATAGAAATCTTAATAACCATTACTATTTATGATTTACATCAGAATAAAATGTGTGAGTAGTTTTTGTGTCACGACCGTGTACGTTACTATAAAAATACGGATCTCTGTAAAAAAGTGTCTTTAATATTGGCAACCCTTTTTATGTTTTTTTAGAACAGCAACATTGTGTTGTTGTCAAATTTGCAAATAACTGAACGTTGTGTGTGTCTCAAGAAAAATTTCTCCTTATTTTTTTATAAAAAGGGACAACCTTAACACGTCAACGCCGTGTTTGGCTTTTAAACGTAAGTAACAATGTCACACTATAGTTTGAAACATAACATGTACCTCACACAGTGTAGTTCCTGAGAATTAATTAAGATTTGTGAGATCATGGCTAGCTTTTAGGTTATATCGAACACGTCTCAAATTGTCACAACCACGATATGAAAAAAACGTCACGGCCATGGACTTATTGAGTACGTGGTTGTGACATATATAACACGTGGTCGTGACATTTTCGTTTCATTTAGATAATCTACGGATTTAACCTGTTATTATAGATGATTTAGAATATTTAGTATACACTACTTATTGAGCATTTTTATTTTGTCCATTTTCCCATGGATTTGAAAAGTTTCTGGCCTGACATAGAAACAAGTCGTTTTGTGTTATATTTTTTATTTACTTTTCAACATAGTCTCCTTGTAACTCTTGAAAGGCTATACAATTGTCCCTACGATGCTCCCATGATTTTAACAAGGCCAAGTAGTAGTTGCCGTCTTGCTCTCCAAAATAGGCCCCAATTACCCCTTCATTCTTGAAAATCTCTGTCCACCGAGCCAAGATTTGTATCTGGCATATTAGAAATGTTGTAGGTATTGTTTCAGGAAATCAGCAATTATAAAAAAACTTATCGATACAATGGCGCCAATTTTGACATTTAACATCAGAAAAAAGTAAGGTTGTAGTACCAAGGAGGTTTTTTAAAAAATAATCTCCATTGTCAGACCAGAAACTTTTCAGACGACCCTTGTAAAAGGGATATCTAAATAATTATTTACTGTTTTGAAGAAAAATACAAATAAATATTGTTAATGAAATTGCTTTATTTTATTGCTTAATCATAATAAATAATGATATTACGAATTTAATAACATCAATTTTAACTTTTATTGGAAAAAGTCACGTCCGTGTCATACATTGTCACAACCGTGTTTACATGGTTTTTTTGCCTTTTCCACTGGTATTAAGCTTATCCAGATTCATCAAGAATATGCTTTTGGTATATTTTATTGATTAATCATAATAAATTATGATATTACGAATTTAAACACATCAATTTTAAGATTTATTGCAAATATGTCACGTCCGTGTCATACATTCTCACAACCGTGTTTACATGCAATTTTTTTTGCCTTTTCCAATGGTATTAAGCTTGTCCACATTCATCAAAAATATGCTTTTGGTATATACTTTCAATGTACATTGCGAAAAACAGTAAAGAAAAAAAACTTTTTTATTTTCTTTCGCTGAACTTTTTTTAAGAATCACCCCTGTAAGTCTATCAACCCAGCGGCCGCAAGACCGAGGCCACTAGTGTCCACACGACGAATTCGAGGGCCGCAGTTAAGAGTTGACGCTAAACTGCGACAAAACAGTGCTTTCGAGCGTTCAATATACATGTCACATATTATAGCATTTTTAATGTATCTGCCCCAAATATTGAGCTGCGTCTAATGCGAGACCCACTAAACCTAGCAAGGGCATTTCTTACATGCCAATAACATATTCAAAATCCTAGTAACTCCTAACATTTTCAAGTCCAAAAACCTAACAACTGCATGCCATACTAGGTTTTTGAGTTTGTAAATGGAACATACTAGATTTTTAAATATGGAATTGTCCCATACTAGGTTTTAGATTTTAAAAATAACTGAATGGTCGAACAAGCAATTCAAATATAACAATAAATAAAACCTAGCAAGTCAGTAATGAGTGAAGTTTGCGTTCTAATGGTTGCCGCTCCCGCGCTCCCTGCCTGCGGTTTTTGTCAGCGCCCCGCGGGTGTCGTAAGAGTCGACTGAGGATGAGGAATCTAATTGATATTGACGATCTATTATTTATCGAAAATCGATGACGGGCAGCAGCGTCATCATAGTGGCCAAAATATAAATAATTTTAACTGAAAATGTATGTGAACTCAAGGCTTAAGGTTTCAAGTTGGTGACGAGACCAAGATTGTGTTCTAAAAGTGCGCGATTATGGAATTATGCAATTGTTTAGGTTTGTTTACAATTATTTTAGATTCTAATGACGATTGGTATAGTTCGTTTTGGTTGTTAACCGACGAAGAACCGACCGAAAATTGTACTTTTTGATAATAAACAAAATTGGATCTTTGATAATTCATAACGTCACTATCATTACGTGCATTATTTGTCGGTATTGTCCGTTGTCTCTCTATGGAAAAACCCTGGACAAATTATCAGAAGCTTCAAATTACGACGAAGGTACTGACAAAACAAAACAAATAATATCAATATTTGTTGCGATTGTATTATATTTGTTATTTCTTTCTATTTCTCTCCACAATTCGACATCAAACGTACCTATTTTGCGTGGTCCCGACGCTGGCCCAGTACTTGTTGGGGATTTCACATACATACTTGAATTTCTTCGCAGGTGTATGCAGGTTTCCTCACGGTGTTTTCCTTCACCGTAAAGCACTTGTGAATATAAAATGATATTTCGTACAAAAGTTTTTGAAAAACTTATTGGCATTGCAGATTTGCATGTTTATTTCGGTTTTATTATTTTCGCTGGTAAGCCCATAGTCACGTGTGTAGTAATGTTTATACACGTGATATTCGAATGGTATGCACATGCAATACACTCGTAGCAGAAGATGATACCAAAATGTTCTCCTATCAGGATCGAAAGAGCTCGCAATTTTGAACAAAAAACAAGTGGGAGACAACTTTGAAAAAAAAATGTTTCGTTATGGCAACGATCCTACTGGGGGAAGCCTATGTCCAACAGAAGACATTTATCGGCTTAGAATGATGTTATTGGGAAGTTTCAATGGGTAGTAAATTGTTAGCAAGTATTTTGCAGCGAAGCTGTGCGGAAAAGAACTGGTAGTCAGTAATTTCAAAATAATTTGAATTAATTAGGGTGCTTTGGGGTAATTCAAAAGTCGTCTTATTTCGAATTACCATAAAACACACCATTATTCTTATTATTTTCAAGATTTATTCCGAAATTGAGCGTTTCTGTAGTTTGAATTTACCCCAATGCACTATACTACAAATTTACCTTAGGTACTATTCAAATGGTAATCCTAATCCGGAGTCTATATTAATTCGCATAATTTATTACGCATACTTCAAATTGGCATAGCGTTGTTAAGCATAGTATTTAAGTGGCATAAGCATAATTTCGCATAAACGATTACGCATAATGTATTTACGTATAACGTAAACTACCATAACGATGATTTGGAATAATTAGGATGAGCATAATACTAACTGGTATACTTAATGAAAGGTATAAAATATAATAGATAAAATAATAATGACCGATCATAGATTGCGTAGCGAAACCGATACTATATACCTAATATTTTTGCCAAGTTACTGTCGATTAGTACGTATTAATAATAATATTTTTATACATTGTATATTGCTTCCAATTTAAAACTAGTTTAGACTTTTTTTTTACTTGTGCTTTGTGCGTAGGTTAATGTTTAGGTCTTGACATATTTTATTGACTGACATACATGTATACCTACTTATCCTCCTGAGTCCCTGAGTCCGTTATAAAGGCCAAAATCATGCCATGTGTAAAAGCCGAGCGCTAAAAAATAAAGTCATAAGTAAAGTCCCAGAGTCCGTTATAACGGCCAAAATCATGAGATGTGTAAAGACCGAGAGCTAAAAACTAAAGTTATTCATAAACGCCGATTGTCCGTTATAAAGGTCTTAATGTTTCGCGCTTAAAATCAGGCGATAATGGCGTGAATTTGAGAATCAATGGCTGTCGTCCAATCAGAAATATATTTATCTCTATTTCGCAAAGGCTATTGCCAAGTGAAAAAGAATATTCCGTTCAGTGTGATGTCAAAAGTCCGGCAAGATGTCACATCGCGCAGGTAGAGGTGAGTTTAATCTTATTTCATCGCTTAAACCTGTTTGTTTTTGTCTGCCTTTTTATTTATTTAATGAGTATTTTACAAGTTTATTATAATGTAATTACTAGTTTTATTGTAAACATGATGTTTGAAGTACAATTACGTGTTAAATAAATTTGACCTTTGTAAAGCCCTCTCGGACTTTGTTCATAGCATTATTAAGTTCTCACACTTGTTTAAAATGAGTTTTCCTTGAAATATGTAAATTAAAATGTCTAAATTAGTTAAATCATGTTACAGAAGGTTTATTACCATTGTTTTTAAAATACTTAAGAAAAGTTACTTTATGAGGACACTAGTGTGATGTGAGAAGTAGACTGATTTAACTACAACAATTTTGTATTGAATTAGATTTTAAAAGAAAGATGTTAATGTTTTAATATCAGAACGGT